>DWON01008748.1:0-11892 GCA_018251015.1 Phocides pigmalion okeechobee | reverse complement strand
CGAGGCACTCTCCCCCGTTCGCGCAAGGCTTCGCAAGACACAGGTCCACTCTTGTCTCGCAGCGGGGGCCGAGAAAGCCGGGAGCACATTGGCATCTCTGCCCGTTTACCAAGTCGACGCAGGTCCCTCCGTGTTCGCGGATAATCCCTGCACAGTCGTCGATGTCAATCTCGCAACGGTTACCTCTGAAGCCTTGTTTACAGGCGCATCGGAAGCCGTCCCCGGCCCTCGTGCAAGTCGCTCCGTTTCTGCAAGGGTTGGCGGCGCAGGGATCGGCTTCCAGGCCACAGTCGACTCCGGCGTAACCGGGCGGACAGACGCACACGTAGCCGGAGGGTCGCGGTTCGCAGGATCCACCGTTTTTGCACGGTTGGTCGGCGCAAGTCAGTCTTCGAGTTTCGCATCGCGCTCCCTCGTATCCTGATGGACAGGCACAGGAAAGTTCGCCGCCTTCATCCGGGACGCAAGCGCCGCCATTGAGACACGATCGGACAGCGCAGGAATGTAGTGATTTATCACAATTTAAGCCCGTATACTCTTGCGGGCATACGCAGGTGTAGCTGCCCTGGCCGGTGTTGTGACACGTTCCTCCGTTTCTGCAGGGGCGATGGTTGGTGCAATAGTTGAGATCTTGATTGCAGAATAGGCCACCCCAGCCTTCCTCGCAGATGCAGTCCCACGGCTTGGAGCAGGTACCGTGCACGCAGCCAGGGTGTCGCTCGCATTGGTCGCAGAGCTCGCCCACCCAACCCGAGTGACAACTGAAATTAAAAAAAACACCAGTCAGTAAAAATACGACGTGATAACAAGCGACTAAAAAGTATGTCTTTCTTCGCGTCGGGAACAATGAGGAGGATGAATGATTTAGTGAGGCACGGAGGGAGGTAACGTTAAGCGTTTAGCACAATGGTGCGAAGTGGATACTCACATGCATTGGTCGGGCTTGAGGCAGTGGCCGTGCTCCGCGTCGCAGCCTGGCAGGCATTTCGCTGTAACAAAAGGAATAGGTTCATTAGCGCATCGCGAAGACAAAGGATGTACAATGGAAAGCTAGTGTTTATTTTTTACAACGAGAACGCTTGATCAATTTTCCCGCTATGTGCAGATTTGCGTTTACTTAGGAGTCTTCGAAGGCTCGTTGCAAAGGACACGGCGCAACAAAGAGAGAGGTTCGTTAGCGTCCCGACCGGGGGCGAGGTCACGCGCTCCGGCTATTTATCTTCGCTCGCAACTATAACAACATCCTCCATACGTTTATTCCGAATCGATTAATAAATACTTAAAGTACTCGCTCACTTCGTTTACCCAACACAATACTCATTTGATACGCTATGCCTATTAGAAACGGTAACGTAATTTATATAAAAAGTTGAAACTTTACATAGACTCGTGTTTCGTACGTAATATGTGCGCATCGTTAACTTTGTGATTTACGTTCTGTACACGGCAAACCTTACCCTGTTCTGGCGTAACCACGTAAAGAGATACCGCGGTACGTTCGACTTTGTACGCGTGCATTGCGGTGTGAATGTGGAGGAAGGTGTAAATAACAAAAGCCAGTGCAGTAATGTATGCTGGTCGAGAGAAAAAAAATGTGTTTTGAAATGAGAAGTGCGGCGCGGCGTCGTATCGGTCGGGTGCGCATGGGCAAGTTATCGGAGCGAATACAAAGGGGGCAGATAGCGCGGGGAGTCTAACCGTCACTCGACCGTTACTAGTCCCCTAACTCGCTAGAAAAATACTTAGACGCCATTTTGCTCATAATTCCCTATCCAAATGCAAATACGAGTCTGCCGCTCGCGTTCTAAATTGAACGCGGAAGCTACGTTGCTATATCTCTGGATTCGCCGAGCTTAATATAATGAGGGAGGATGAGTCTTCCCTAGACCATAATACAGGTTTAAACTCGACGAAGCTAACACAAAGCCAATGAAACTTATTCCGAGAGTTCGCAAATCCGCTTACGATTCGCTTAACTAAATTGGCGGCTTTATTATGCATTCGTTCACTGGCTACGATACAGAGATTGGTAGATGAAATTGAAAAAGACAATCCGCTTTCACGAGGCGCAGTTCACACTTTCGCCTATGAAATTTAAAACGCTCGAAACGATCTATTCATGACCTCCGTGCGGCAATTACGATTAAATAATAAAACTTTATAGGATACATAATGAATCGAAAGGAATCTGAGGCGCCACTCGTCGGCTCAACAAAAGGAGATCAAAGAAAGACTTTCGAGTGTCGGCCTCGTTGCTCGTAGCACTATCCACTTCAGTGCACTCACTCTCGAGGTATCTTATCTTGACCCTCGAACGGTAGGTAAATCAGGAGTCGTAAAAATTACACTCCAGAACTAATATTAGGTCGTGAGTGGGCTCGAAGAACCGCCGGCTGGATATTTCGACGCTCCCCCGTCGAGCTATTAATTTAATATCTATGGAAGAATATCGATTTCTAATGTAAGGCTGACGGATGTCGCAATGCGATCAGCTATGGTCTCGAAGTTGATGCTGGTCCCCGCAGGTAATGACAAAAAGCAACCTCCGGGATGATCTACACACGTGTGCGGGGATCGGCAAATATTGAACAGCTCCATCCGACATCTGCTTCTATTCGAAGCGGAAATTAGGTGCGCGTGGGATTCGCGATTCAATACAGAAGGTAATATTCGTGAGAACTCCACTCTCGTCGACAATTAGGCGAAATTGAGCGGCCGTGAAGGGGTTCTCTCGCGATGTTTACCCTATCATTAAGAATGAGAGCTGGATGCTGGAGATAATGTTGTCGGGACATGCAAATAAGTTTTCGGGATCGTTAAGCTTTCCCAGAAGGCCAGATACCGTTCGGCAGATGTGAGGCAAGTTTCATGACACGGTCAAGTACAAAGTTTATTTCGATTGGTGTTCGGTTCTCGTTTAAAGGTGTTTTTGACCCGGTTCGCTGCGCTTGTGTTGCGGTCCGCGCCGCGCTGTGTGTGTGCGCGAGCGTAGCGTTGTTTTCATTTCATTATGGCTGCTTCTCTCGCTTTTACATTTTCGTAATCGCCAATACAACTCGAGGGATAGGGTTGGCAGGGCTTTATAGACGCTAAATAGTGAGACAATCATCTCTTTAACGCTAATGGAACCCAAATTGAATTGCTTTCACACGTCGAGAGCGGCAGTGAAATTCCGGTCGGTCATGAATAATCGGCATTCGTAATAGAACGCCACCGCAACTGTTTACTTTTACCAGAAAATTGTGATTTCGTGGTTATCCCGTCGCGTGGAGGCACCAGGAGAGCATGGCCGGCGGGCGGGCAGCCCTGGCGTGCGAGCGAGAGGGCGCGCTACGCGGCGCGAGGTCGTGCGTCTCTGTCGGGCGCGTTTTTTTGCGGCGCCGGAGTGTGGGAACGCGGCGGCAGGTGGGGCTGCCGAGATTGCGACGCGACATCCGCCCGGCCACAATGCATCTTGAGACGCACCGCTTTGTTTTACAATACGAGACGCGATGTGTTTAACATACGTCAGAACCTCGTAATGACGTTTGAAACGTTTAGATGCCTTTTTATCGGCAACCGCCGTATCGCAATTCATTAAAATTGCAAATCGATGTGATCCGATACATGGAACTGGTAAAAGTGTATATCTAATCTGCGACTCTAATCTGGCTTTTCCGCGATGGTTCCAGCTTTCTTTATCGTTATCGGTATTCAGGTTTATATTTTGGGATGAATCGTGTTCCCGGAGCAATAAATTAATTACTGCTGGAAGTTGTATGTAGTAAAAAGTAAGCGGACATTGATGAATGTCGCTAATGACACGACAGCAATCTCCGCTGCTTTTGTTTACAAACCAGCGGCATTCGAAGGCAAACAGACCACACGGGCGGCGGTCACACGCTAGTAGTAAACTATGTGACGCGCCGAACGAATATTGTTTTGTCACTCACTCATCCACCATACAAACTGTGTGCTCAGATTTTTGAAAGAATGAGATGTCCAATATCGCATTGGGAGGAGAGAAAGAGCCAGCGGTTCATACCCCCATGTTAAACGGAAATTATACGTATGAAGCGATTTTAAATTCAATGACCATATTCAAAGAAAGATCGCTCTTTGCTCTGCATTTCTTTAATAGCGGGCAGTTAAGGCATTGAATTAACAATTCTTTATTTTTATGCATAATTCATTACTAATCCGCTTTTTAGTGCATCTATGGGAGCATAACATTCTCATATGGCCGTTGACGCTAAACCCTTTGGAACTAAGGACGAGTACTTTAAAATTTAGTGTGTTTATTGCTCTGCGTAATAAACTTTAACGGCGGATAGATACGGATCTACAAATTAAAATGTAGCTTACGTGCCAGTTACTGAACCCGAGGTAATGATAAGAATTAATTATTACAACGTGTGGAAACTCATTTTTGGTGAAACAATAACTAATAAACATTCCATAGTTGAAATTGTTCTTCATGGAACATTCTTGTGAACTAGCCAGCAAAAAGTTTTAAGAGATGTTATTCGGTCAACGCGAGGGGAAATAACCTTTTATTTAGTTTTTGTATTCAATAAGATTTTTGTATTTAATGCCATGGGAGAGATATATGAATAGATATTTAGGAGATTAGTGACAATGACGCTATAATGCCTAGACAATTAAGGTTATTACCATTCGTGAAGTGTTGAAATATTTAATTATATTCAAGCACTTGTTCTGTTGACGTATTCATTTTGACATTCTGTACATTAATTTACATTTATATGGATAAAACCTACCTAATTGGCCATTTAAAATTAAGTAAATTTATAAATAAATGTTATTTAATTTATTTGAAATGACTATAAAATAAAAAAAGTTCATAACGACTACAACGAGGCAGCTATTTTAGTCCTCAGAATTAGTTATGTATAAGAGAGACTTCAAGTGGTACTCTTAAATGTATTCGGTCGGATACGGTCCACTTACCATCAGGTGGACTATATACTTTCAAAAAAAATCAGTACGTAAGCAATCTATAGTTTCATTTTTGTATTTTTCAAGGCTTTTTTTTTATCTAGATTTAGATCCATGATATTTCTAGAACCCTTGACCCGGATGAGTCAAGCTAGACGCGAACAGGACAACATTGAAAGGTCGGGTTAAATTGACAGAGAGGATGTCAACCCAAAATTGGTCACATCTGAGTTTAATGAGGAAGGGGGAATTTAGTGGACTATTTAAAAGCCCAGGAAGTTACACGCGAATTTTTGTACAAGTATAGTATGAAGTGTTGACCGACATTATGTTTCATTTATATTACATCATTAAAGATTTGGACATTTGAAAATTATGAAACAGAAATTTTGAATTGAATTTTTTTTTATTAAAATCTTACTACTTTTATTCCAATTCATTATTATTATGAAGCTTAAGAAAAAGCAAATGAATAACAAAACATCTTAAAACAAAAATATTTTGAAAAGGCATCCTCGAATTAAGTGCAATAATATTTAACGAGTCCAACTGATGTAACCCAAGAAAATGTATGCCTTGGGAGTTTATTTTGTTAGTCAATCTGTGGCAGCTTCGACCTGCTTATAGCATTGCCCGCTAAACCGTGCGAAAGGTTTCGGGTTCGATTCTCGGCTAGGCACAAATAAATAAAATTAGTTTTTTGTTCTGGGTCTGGGTGCTTGTGTGCTCTTCTTTGTATAAGTACAACCCACGTCACAGAATCCTAACGTTGGGCTATGAGTAGACGAGCGATAGTGGACGCACCGATTAAAAGGCAAAAATTGTGGAAGATTGGTGATCATGGGTGATATTCCGTAATTATAGTGTAAAATATTTAGGAAATCACAGACTAGACATCAAGTACTCTAGTAAGTTTTAGTGGAGGTTTGGGTGACCATGGGTGGTATTGGATGATAATATTGGCAGTAAAACTTACGTTTGGAGCAATAATCGCCAGTCCAGCCATGCTTGCACACGATCTCGCCAGTAGCAGAGCAGGTGTAATGTCCGAAGGCGTCGTCCCGCGGTCTGCACAGCACCTCGCAGCCAGGCCCATAGTAGTGGGCCGCGCAGGTGACCCTGTACGAGAGCCTCAGGTGCGCCCCGCCAGGACCTCCCCATCGCTGCTCCTCTTCCACCCACGGACCGCCCACATCAGCTATACTTTGCTTCGTCATACGCGCGATTAACGTGTCTGGAAAGAAAATACACTATTAATGAAAGTTATTGTCATAAATATCGTAAGAGTCGTAAGCTAACATGCAGGCTACCTGATGTAAGTGATCATCAATTGAGCGTACAAGTCGTCGGATATTAAGTGATCGGTACAGCCCATGGAGATCCACATCCAACCTCAAAGATGCTTTGAGGTCGTACGTATGCGGTACGGTAAAACAGTCGCAAGTACAAGAGATAGAATTTTATCCTTTGGACGTAGTAGGATCCCAGATCATTACCACACTAGTTTGAACATTAGGCGTACATAGTCTTCAGGATTACCTTTGGATACGGTCAATTCTGTTTAGGATTGTTGACTGATGTCAAGATCTTAGTACTTGCAGTGATCACTTGGTATCATCACGTAACTTATAACTAAAACACCATTTTACATACAAAAGTTTATAATCGTGTGAATTTCATGGATACAATAAAAGCTATCAAAACTTATTGCTTAGCTAATGAATGCTATTATCATATCGTAGTTAACGATACCTCATTATTTCAAAAATTGATATAACAAGAAAAGAAAATAGTTTGTTAACGAGTTTAATCTAGAAAGGATAAAACACAATTTAATTTGATTAGGTATAAGAGTATCTGTTTATCAGCGTGGGAAACGGCTGGGAGTAAATTGACCTGTTACCGTCGGCGTTTGACGCCCGCATTCAAACGTGAGATTTCATTGTTCAAAACGTGATTCACTGTTTTGGTTCGTTGGCGCCCGTTGTGTGATTGATTAAGAGTTTTAACCACATTCCTGTTACTACAACCCGATGGCACTAAACGTATCAACATCACAAAAAGCGAATCAACTGCATAGGAAGCGTCGTTGCAACAAAAAACCGCCTGTGAAAACTACCCGTGTACTGATTTATAAAAAACCGCCACTCCATTCATCACAGCGATGTAAGTGGTGGACGGAGGCACGCTGGGAAACCTCGCCGTCGACCAGTTTCTACCTTTATTTATTTCTCTCCGTGTATGCCCATCTTTTACTCTTTTTGCCACGCTCGACGTTACATTCCTAAGCCGGTAATCCCGACAGCAGATAAAATTAAACCAGACGCGAAACAAAATTAAAAGGTACATAAAAACGATCGATCCCGACTAATTTCGTGGCGTATGGTATTTCGATACGATTGTTCTTTGGGTGTCAGCGATAAAGGATATCGAGTAATGAGATGCGAGTTATCTCGTATCTACGTTTCGGCTCTTTTGTTTACGGCCAACGCGATGGTAGACTTGCCATGCTATTGTTGACGCTTTCTGAAGATTGACCGTATCAATTTATAGCGGAGATATTCACATAAGCGGAATGTAAATGGCTTCATGGAGTTGTAAATAGACGATTTATTGATGGTCCGAAATAGGTTTTCGTTTTATCCTGACGAACACGATGAGCCCGAAGCCGGAATACCGCATAGTGCACACAATTCAACGGGTAAGCTTACACCGACCGATCGTATCTGTGCAATAAATCTAAATGATAAAACGCGTACGTACCTAACTTAGTCGGCCAACGAAAATAATATATTAAACATCGATACATTCCGCATTCTATGCCGATGGAAATCGAAAATTGTAGTTTTCAGATAACGCGAACGGCTAGGAAGGGCTCACTTTGTTGGCGCGATTTCTTTGTTAGGATTCATCGACATTGTTACATAGTGTTACATGTTGCGCTCTTGTGAGAATATATCGAAGAGAAAATTAAAAAGGATTACAAAAAACAGATTTGTGGAATGTAGCGTTAAATTTCGTTTACAAATACGTGGAAATTCAACATAAACAATCGTAATCAACGTTGAAAATAAGAAGCATCGTATGATATAAGGCATTCATTATAATACGATACGAAATTCCAGCATTAATCCACTAGGTTTGGTTTCAGAGAAATCTTATTAAAGCGGAGTGCAGAGTTCGGAGGGAATTAGAAAAATGATGTGTGGGAACCGAGAGCGGGTTGCAATTTAGCTCGAATGTGCGCGGAGAATTATGGCAACCGTGCACTCACTCAGGTGTGCTAGGGTTGCCCGCCGCGTGAAATATGACCGCTGCCTCAAAGCGAGCCGATCATTTCACCCGCATGTTATCATAACAAATGCTTTAAAACAAAACAATCGACAGCTTTTGCCACGCTCGCAATTTTAATCACCAAAAACAATTTAAGTTCTCAAGTCAGTACGCCATCGCGTAGTAACCCTAAGACTAGGTTTCGGTCTGTGAGCAATTTGTAGGAAAATTGCTCGGAGGTTTTTGTTTTCTACACAACGTATACGTTTCGTCAAAACGTTACCGAAGCGTCCGTGTACCACGAAATTACACTCATTATACCAAATCATCGTAACGATATTAAATGAAGGTGTACCCGATAGAGTATTAATGTAGTTTCGATTCACAAATAAATAACACATTTAAGAAGGACGAGGCGAGTCGATACGTGCCGGGCCGCCGGTACGTCAGATAGCATGTAATTATGGATGCAGAGGTCAGTACAAATAAAGGAGAGATCCAAACGATAAAAACAAAAGAAAGCGAAATAACCGATAATTTGACCCGGCCGATATCGGAGGCGGACAGAGTCGATTTGGGATGTTTTGAATGCGATTTTCGGAAAAGGGATGCGATTCACGCGATCCGGCTTCCGCCGATAAATAAATCGATCCATCGATCAATAAGGCCACCGGATGCGAGATCTCATTCATTATGTAGGTAGATTGACAACGTCTAGCTACTTCGGCTCGATCGTCGTCGCCCTAATTATGAAGCATACGCGACCTATTTCATAATGAAAACGAAATTAAAACTTTACATTAGCCTTAATGTCAGATCATTAATAAGGGTTTATTGCTCCGGGATTTGTCGAACAAAACTGGTCGGGGCCGCCGGCGCTGTGGGAAACGGCATTTCATCAATGGGCTGAGCACACAAACCGAGTTCTCCTTTGTTTATAAAACTGTCCACTTCTAATGCTCGACGTGTATTTCAATTTGAGAGGCGCGTTCGGCGTCACGCCTTACACTAGATAAACAATCGCCCAATTCGTTCTTCAACGCTACGGCGGAGACGGAACTCAGACTTTTTACGGAGAGAGGAAAACGATAGCCATGAAGATATATTTCGCACGACGCGGCGCTACGCACTTTTAATTCGCTATTGTTTTTTTTCAACCAAACAGGTATATTCGGTTTGCGCAGCGAATTAATATACACGGAGTATTGTGCAATAAATTCGTTAGCGGACCGAGCTAAGTTTTGCGAAAGGCAATTAACGCTAAGTTTGAGAGAGTTGCGAACCGGAGGATCGGGCTAGTGCTAGTGCATAATGAATTGGCTAATGCACAAGCGGATAACGAGATAAGGGCCCGTCACAACATAACTGTATCGATAATGCATCTCACATAACGTGCGGCGGCGAGCGGTAGCGCGGCCCGCGGCGACTCGCGTGGTCCAGACACGTAATTGCCTCCACGAATCTGTTATCAATGCTGTCTTTTCACACGCTCCTATTCTCGTTTCGCTTATATGGAGGTGTAAATCGAGACAGTGCAATAATCGTAAACGGAGCGGGCGAGAGAGTAAACAAAACTTACGGGACGAGACACCGTGCGTGCCCACCTATTATCCGGTGGCATGTGCTTAGCATCTGTCGACGACGCTTCCTGGGCTAACCAGCGCCTGTTACATCATAAATTGAGCCTTCCGCACCGTCTTCCGTGATTTTTTATTCAGTTCAAGCCCTACGATGACGATGGACGAAGTGTAAACTAAAAATTAACTTCCTCGGAGCTAAGTTTTTTAGCGTCGAGTAAACAATGCGTCGATCCGTTAGCGATCCAGGTGCGGCCCGTCGCCTCGGGCTACACAAAAGAATTCGGTGAAGGAACACGCGGCCATATCAATATTGCAAGCCATCTATCCCATTGTCGCATGGCTATTTGTTTAGGAGAAGAATCTCTTTATGCTCAGAAGCTTTCTTTACAATAGCGTTTATCTATGATATATTGGATTCTTTAGACGTGTGTCGCTATTGAAAACGATTCGCTAACGTCTTCTGCACAAATGAAAGGAATCGGGGCCTTTGCAAGTTTTGATTTCCTAAATCCGCTTAACAGTAACCGGCTGCATTCAGCGATACAGCATTAGATAAAAACCGAATGTGATTTAATTAAGCATTAGCCAGTGAGTCGATAGTGAGTGAACACAAACGGCGTACGTGTAACCTGTTATTATGGTTGATTAGATTTCTGTTGGTAACATTTCTCGGTAGTGCGTCGGCGCCGCCCATCGCTCCCGCACCGTATTAAAAATATACCCGTCCTCTTAAGCTATCCACTCTCAACGCTAATGATTTTCGGTAAACCGGCCCGTAACACACCTCCGTATCTCCAAATCTCTCGAGTAAATCACCGTCGTTTTTGTTACCCGGTCAGGAGTAGTAATTATGTCGGTCAGAGTGCAGCGCAGCGGGACCAGAATCTAATTAAGAAGTGGGCAGATACAGTCAGATTTCGCGTTCGCTAAAACTAAATTATTTCTAAATCGATTCGGATGTGGGGCGTTCGCTATTCCTTGTAAATTTACATTGTCGGTTTATATGTCCGTGTTTGTTATGAATTTGGATGCACGCAGAGAATTATCATGATGATGTATTTACGGTGGGCTGCGGGTTACAATTCATTCGGAATCGTTTTTTCGGTCACGCCATGTCGCATGAGCGCCGTAAACCTGTCGATTCTTTATTAGACGTTTAGGCCCCGCGTGATATCGTCAAACGAAGCGAGCCGAACTTAATATCGATTCTATCAAATCGATTGCTCTAAATGATTGTAATCTAAAATTATTTGTGCATATGGCATACGTAATTTCCTTGTAAGACATCTCAAAATGTGATCGTACGACACGAAATTGGGTTCGTGCGTGCGTAATCGAATAACCGATGAGAACAATTCTTTATGTTTTTTCGACTAGGTATCGGTCAACGGCCATCGGAATATATTAGAACATTTCTACTAAATTTTCGTCCTACAGAAGGCTGAGTTTATTAGAATACGGTGTGCATTGCGAAGCTGCTCACGCGCGTGCCGCGTGCTTTGAACACCAATCGTTCGCTCCATGGGAACATTTTTGTCTTCCACGATATGATAATATAAGCATTCAAATATACATACTGTCCGTTAAATGCACGATAAACACCCAGAATTACAGTGAAACCTGGATGTGAGCGAGTCGTGACGGACGTGAGGTGAATTTTACAAATTTTCGATGCTTCATGACCCTTTTATCATAATCGCATTAGACTGCAACTCACCGTCAGATCTCGACGTCTCGTTCGTGTCGTGCCACGCTTCGACTATAAGCGAGAAGGTGCCCTGAAAAAATTAAATAAAACACATTAGACATTGTTCGCAATTACTATAAGTAAATATTTTATATACATGAAAAACTATTTTAAATAAAAATGTAGAATAATAGTAATTTAGCGGTAAAGAGGAATTTTAAAACGCATTCGAGTATGCCGTTCTTTACAATAAGATAATCCAAGATATAGCATCTTGAGCGGAGACCTTTAAAAATGGGCGCGGCGCCGAGCATTTCAAATATTTCCTTTAGTTTACGACGTCGCTCGGAATGGCGGATGAGTGTAAATTAACAACATGATAGACAGGTGAACCCGGGAGCAGATGGCTGAATT
>DWON01008747.1:0-11893 GCA_018251015.1 Phocides pigmalion okeechobee | reverse complement strand
CTATTCCTAAGACTAAGTTTGTCGTCTCGCTTCAAAATGTAGCCGGTAACCGCACCTCTCCAACCGAAACACGAGTAATGCTTTACGGCGGATTATGAGGGCGGCGGTGGTACATTGCTATTATAAGGCAGAAACAGATGCATTGGAAAGGTCACTACGGCCTACCTTATTATAATTATATAATCAGCCGCAAATGAATTATTGTACTCCTGTTAGTCAAATGTAATTGTTGAGTAAACTTACAAATTAGGCGATCATCTTAGACTTCGCAAGTAGCAATGCATCCGTCTACGACTTAAGTTAGATTTTTTATATTTACCTATATCGACAAGGTTTTTAGATGCCACAAATGATATGATAAAATTTGGTACTAAATATCTTTTCAAGTTATTTAGACTTCCGAACACCAAAAGAAAAAAAGATTGTTGAGCTTAATAATTGTAAGTTTAATGGAGGTGTAAAATTACAAGCTTTTAAATCAATGAAATGAAATGTTATTACTAGCTCTATAAATCAAAACTTATAAAATATTTAAGATTGAACTAGAATTATTTTAAAGAGCAAGAGAGACATATTTTTTATCGAATACGGGATTGGGACTTCAAAATCGAAATCGTATCGTATCAAATAAAGACAAAATATAAGACTCTTGATTCCCGAGATAGATAAACCGTCTACAATTATATACATTATTAAATTTCATGAAATCGGGACGCTAGTCCTAATTACACGTGTTTGATTTTTTGAAGAAAAAACGAACTAGCTATTCTTCGCCTAAACTAAAAGGTCTACGTAAATAGTGTCGACGCATATGCCTGCTTACGTCGACACTTCCTTACGTGCCAACTAAAAATCTATAATACCTTTGGACAGACTGGTAATAGGAATTTTTATAATTATTCATAACAACATGCCGAATTGACGTAACAAACAATGGTATTTCGTTACAATACTATTCAAGCGAAATGTTATTTTTGTTTTATATGACGTTATGTCGTATAACTATTTCATAACTATTGCTAAGATTGGTAATACTTATGAAACAGTTTTTTGTATGTAGCGAAAAGTAAGGAAAACATCAACGATCGTAAAAAAAAGCTTTAAAATGTAGAGGCGAATATCTTAGTACTTAGGAGCAGCAACGCGTCTGTGATTGTCTTCATAAGGGACCCGTTTTACATGAAATTGTTTACATCTAATCATGGACGGCAGTAATCTTTTATTACCAGTAGGAATAAATGTTCGATTAAGATAAAATACTGACAATTACTAATACACAAGAGCTTATACAAAATAAATGGTGAAATTTAACTTAATTTAATGACCAGATCAGAGCACTGTTAAGATTATTCCAGTTTTTTTCATAAATGGGGATAACGGGCAACATCGGAGTGGTATATGGCGCGTACATCAGGGCGAGCGGGGTCAACTGGCTAATTGTGGACCGACTGGACGCTATGACACGACCAGAGTCGTTGGCCTACAATTATATTTTTAGTATCCCTACTATAAATAAACATGATAGTACGATTAATTCTTTCATACTACCGAGTGGGAGATACTACGACAAACAACGAAACCCAAATAAACATTGGTGTTTTTCGCAAAGAATATTTGACACTAGAATGTGACGCTTGGATTTTATATTATGTGAAATATCTGTTGATGTGGCTGGTAAAAATACACTTCAACAACATTATAACTATCAAAGAGACAAATATGATGTGACACTGAGCCCTTGATATTTGGTATATTTTTTATTGATCAGATTGATATCACAACGTACTTAAATAGGACTGACTAAATAAAAATAATCTTAAGTATAAGTGTACGTAAAAGATGGATTTTCGCTGTCTAAAGAACAGCTCTGTAGTTTGGCGTGTTATTTGTTTTGTAAAAAATAGGCGAAGGTTTTGAAAGTTAATTAAATTGGAATAAAACTTTTGTATTGCCATAACGTTATTCTACAGCCTCTCTGTTTTTATATTCTTTAAATAGGTAATTATACTGAACATGGTACCTGTCTCCAAAATATTTATTCTCTTGTTACTTTAGAAATAGAATAGAGTAGAGTATGTACGGTATTAGCGGGAACAGTACTCTTGGATTTCTTCGGCAAGTTTGTTCTGATTTTTTAATAGTCAACTGAAATGGTTGAACAGTGAAAAAAATATCCTAAATTATTATCAACCTTGTAATATTTTGCTAGCATCGTGGACAACAGCCTCATTTTTCTGATTCGGAAACAACGATGCTTCATAATGATACTGCGACTTAACTTATGTTTCTACTTTGTCTTTTATATTTCTACAAAGTTCTTATAACCAACTGAAAAACTACGGAATAGGACAGTAATTCAATCATAAAGATCACGTATTTTACCCTCTCATAGCACTCAACCAGTATGCTTGATGGTCGTTATTGAAATTCCTAAAAGCACAATTGTTATCGAACATACAATGTGGGGTCGAGTGATAAGGGGCTATCTGCCGGAGACCTCGTCGCATTCGTTTCAATTTGCAACACACGATAACTAGGTACATGTAGATTAAATTTCATCCATGTAACATACTTAGAATTTTAATGATCTTATGTAAAAAGTTAGTTTGTTTCATAATTTTGCTGCCAGACTCCCAGTTAGTCTATTTAACGCAATTGCTATCGAGTTTCCGTGCAGAGAGTACGATTTCGAATTGAGCAGACTTGTAAATTATTGTTTATAATCATCTTTTGGCAATAAACATTGATTTGTATTTATCTTTTCGTATATCTGTAACAGTAGCATATACAAAAATTCTATATTGGAAGTTTCTTAGACCTTTAGATAAAACTAAAATGGTTTCTCGAGTTATATCAACAAATTTCGATAAATAAATAAAAGTTGTTTTTCCTTTATTAAATATTTTTTTGGCCGCTGTGCAATTTATGATATCATGATTAAATTTTATTAAAGCTATTTTTTATTTTTCAAGTTTTAAACACACGGTTGATGAATATCTATATGTACCATAAATTAGGATGGAATTTATACATGACGTCTTTTGCAGACATATTTTGCCTCTCAGGAATAAACTGCCTAATGATGTTTATAACATTATGTGTACCGTTAATTTTCAAACCAGAAACAACAGTCAACTTAGTTGTATATTTTTGCTCTTTTAAGATCAAGTCGTTTCGTTCAATGAAAAGTTTTATGTTAATGTTGTCTTATGATAGGTATATCATAAATTTGTAAGTGATTGATAGTTTTTGTATGTAATGTTTTATAATAAGACAAAAACAGGGTATTTTAATGCAGCCGAAATGTATTTCTTGCCTGTTCATATGCACTTATCTTTAAAAACTACTATTAACTATTGTCATGAAACTACGCAAAGATATGTAATCATTTCTACGAAATGAGTAAAATAATTTAATTAAGGGGCCATCTTTATTTGTAATCAAGGGATAAATGAAATAATTTTAAATTGTTTGTTTACCGACATGTAATGCTTAACTTATCTCTTCACATGATCGACTATTCTATGTACTTATCTTTGCAGATTTAGCACATAGATATTTAAAATAATCTTTTAATCATTATTAAAATAATAAACATAATATCTAAGATATCTTAAGCAACGTCTCATTGTGTTTTATTTAAAATTACAAGTTATTAATTTGAACCAATTTATTGATCACTACAAAGTGATTTACATATGTATTTTATTATTATTATTATTATGTATTTTGCATCAAATTTACACACAAGTATTAACTAAATACACAAGTTTTAACTGCCTACCGAAAATTATTAGTAAAATACATATACCTAAGGTTAAATGAACTTATCGTATTGATAGTTCTTAATTCCTTTATATGAAGCTCCATATCCAAGAATTACTTGTAGTAGTAATGCCATACGCAATCACTATTTCAAAGTTAAAAACGAATAAAGCAATAGTTGGCAACTGTGGTTTGACAATAATCTGTCAATTAATTTCGTAAATTATGCATATATTTAAGAAACCCCTTTGGGTGTTGTGGAAAGTGGGATTGGAACGTTGTACAATTAAATCTATGAATTTTAGGGATTGCAGTCTTGTATAGTAGAAGTAAATATTGTGGCAATAATTAAAATATGAATTATGACTATGAACTTAAATAGCGGATGGGTATGAAACATACAAAATATTATCGCAAACCGCAACCCAGTTTTGAACGATAAGCGTAATTAAAGAATGGTGTCGACGATAAACTCTATGATGTGGCTCAAATAATTATCTGTGCGAAAGCGAAAACAATCCGCAGATAAAGTTGTTTATAAATCCTCTTACTCGTTTCCTGGAAATTCGGATGAGTTCTTTAAAGGCCTTAGCTTTTGGGGTTCCATAGCCAAATGACGAGAACAGAAATGGTCTGTTCATGTCTCACAGTTATTTACTTCGGAAATTATTAGCACTAAACACATAAATCTTAAAGATATTTTCTGTGAACTACTATAGAATTTGGTAGTGAAATCGCTGAAAATAAATAAATTAGGGCTGGCACTCCATATTTGTAACTTAGCAATGGATTAAATTCTACTATATGGGGTGTCATTGAATAGGTCTAAGATACATTAATTATAATTAGTATAAAACGTAATTTTTTTATTTTAGTACACAAAATTTGTTATAATTTACATTGAACTTGAAAATTACTTCCAACAAAGACTGGTTTAAATAACACAGTTTTCAAGATACCTATGAGAACTTTACGATTACTCTACTCTAAATCTTAGCTACCGCGTAGCCCAACCCACAATTGGCAACTTTTATTACGTTCACGCCGTTAACACATCGCTGTGTAGACTGGATTTGTGCGTAAGAATCTTACAAACTCGTTTTAGCGCTCGACATGTACTGATAGACTACTCAAAAACGTATAATTTACATAAATAATGTATCTAGTGCGATAAAACGAATTATATAAATTCCATTTTCTTTTTTTTTAGTAAAAACTGATTTCGACCTAAATTAAAATGGTTATCTAAATACTCAGCTTTGTAAGATACTATAAAGTTATTAGTTTTGATGAAATTGTTGTGAAGTTCAATTGGGATATTATTTTCATGTACATTAATATGTACTTTCCATTATTGAGCTGTTCTAACTAGTTAAGTTATATTGGTGATAGGTTAGAACGAGCGGAAACAGATGTAACAATTTTAGAATTCATGGAATTAAAGCCATCACGTCTTTTCAACTTTTCCACGAACACGTAATATTTATATTGTTTCTGAATTAGAAAAAAAAATACATTTCGCTTAAACTCTAGTACTTGTGAATATCGTCACATACTTTAGGTACATCTTCATTACTATTCAAGTTAATTATATCGATACAATTTATTACAGCAGATAGTTTTCTACGCTACTAAGCAATCTTAACAGACTTAATTTTTCAAACCTCGTTAATCGTAATTCGTCACCGTTTCTGAAATCCATTTCAAAAAGTAGAAAATATTTCTTTTATTCGTGAAAATTTAAAAGATGATTGCAAATCATTTGTTCCAAGATTGGTCTTGAGTTACAAATGAAATCTCCGCTTTGGTATTATGCAATAACCGTCTGACAGATTATTTCGTGGACGACGCAAAAAATAAAAGACACATTTGGCTGATCTTATTGTTTCCACTCATGGGCACAATTTATGTGACATTCAGGGGAGCCGAGCCTACTTTGGGTTGAAGCTAAGAACGCAGAGATATGCTTTGTTCCTCTCTAAAAATCTGTGGGCGTATACTTTTTTTGGAGACCCTTTGTTTTTAAATTATGTAACTTCGCAATACCAGTGAGTCGACAAAAAACGTTGGGTGATGATGAATTGTTTGTTTTACGCACGGAACGAAAGCACGTTTCCATATTCTTTGTGTTTGTATTTTTATTTTTTAACTCTTTAATCTTTAAGGAATAAATCTACCGTTACAAAAAAATATAAATTAGTTTTTCCATTAACCGCAACTTTCTTTTAACAATAGCGTCGAAGCTGTGGGTTCTTTGTGAGATGTAACGTTCGCAGGTACGTAAGGTTTTACGGCTCACGTTTATAGGCCAGCATCCCCGATCGTAAAGCAATCGCGCGGGTCTGCGGTCGCGTGTTCGAACCGGTCGTAGGGTAACATTGTTCATTATTCAAATTAGTGCGTGCTGTTATAATTCGACGCTTGCCTTTCCAACCGCTATTAAGCACTTCGCAAGCTGACTCGTGCGCCTTGAATACTGTTTGGCCCTAAGCTCGGATCAGCCGCGTCGAGTTTTCAATGTTCAATATTTTAGTATCTTTCTTATAGGAAACTATTCATTCTACGCTATTAGTAATTAAAGATTTAGTAAAACGCAACGCAACTGTCAGGATTCAGTATCTAGTATGTCGTCGATGCACATTGAAAAACACTCAATCAAAATATTCTTATAAATACAGTTATTAGGTACTGAAATAACTCAACAACTGGCATAGCGACTATTGTGTCACAAAAGTTATTTGATAATGCGTCATTTCAAAGTCGTTTCGAAACCATGAAGTATCCTACTCACGTAAGTTGTCAAGGAAATGTCCGTTTGATTTCATTATAGGAAACAAAGAAAGAAGACATATTTCAATCTGCCAGGACGTCAACGGTGTGACTAATTTTCAGTCAACTTCGACTAAGAGGTCAGATGGTCACACAGGTCTGCAACAATATTGTATGTGAAACGTCGCTGACTTCCTGGTATCGATCATGCAGTTAATAACTGTAGATGTTCAATAATTACGTCACACAAGCATGTAGGTGTAGGTAGAGTCGCTAGTTGTAAAGTGTCAGTAGAAGGGGGTATTATAATAAATGGCATGTATGTACATTGGCGACACGGCGTCGGTCGTGAGGTGGAACCGGTCTTCACTTCCTCGTGTCGTGAGCGATCAGCGCTATTCGAACTATTAGCGAGACGACCCGGCTCCGCCTAACACTCTCCGACGTTTATGAAACCCGCTCCCCGGATATTGTTCGTTGCGTGCATTTCATAAATATTATGCACACAGTTTTACGGTCAATATCTATTAGGTTCCCTATCTTTATCAATGAGCTGTTCGAACGATAGAGATGTATGGTAATTACAGTATCTGATTAGAGGCTTTACTAGCGTGTTTAAAAACAGGTTTACTTTATGATTCTTCCAAAATTTTGTATTTTGAGATATGCTTAAAATGTGGCAAGTAGTAGACCATAATATGATAACAAGTTATAATTTAGGGTTGTTGGCCGTCATGAACCTAAACTAGTGTCAGTTTGAAAGGTGGTAGAGTTGTTAAGGCTCGCTCGGGGCGGTACCACCGACACCCTCATGACCCATCGTAAAGCAACATGTTCTTCATATATTGTGTTTCGGTTGGGGAGGTGTGGTTACCGGATACACATTATTGGAGGCCACCATCTTAGTCCTGAAGAGAAGGAACGCATCCGCGTCCATACTTAAATAGAACTTCTGTTCTGTTTGAGATTGGACGTGGTTGGGCATGGGCTGCAGTGGCCACTTAAAATCAGGTGGCCTGCATGCTTGTTTCTTACTCTTTCATAATAAAAAAGTGTTATAACCAATTACGTATTATTTAATTACGAGCATAACTTAGTCGTCCAGGTAGTTTATATGTAGAATGTTCAGTACAATCATATAAAATTACTACCGTAAGACAAGCGGAAAGTAATATGAACATATTATGACAGTATTTATTTTAAAAGAACCGTTTACCATGTTAAGTTTTCTTAGATTCCTACATAAATATCATTTATATTAAAGAGAATTATAAAGAACGAACAGACAAAAGCTTCTTTATCTTTAATTATACACTGATTAATAATACAGAAGCGCGATTAATAAGTGTTTGGATTATTTATAATTACGGAAAAATCCATTCTAAGCTGCCAATAGAGTAAATTAAACAAAGCTTCCTTGTTAAAAAGTTTTATTTTCAATACGTCATAAATATCTCGCTTGTATTTCTGTAGCAATAGTGAATTGATAGTGATTGATAATCTTATAGGTGGGAGAATCATAGTTCGACCGGGAAGGTACCACCGCCGCCCTCATAATCCTCTGTAAAGCATTACTTGTGTTTCGGTTGGAGAAGTGCGGTTGCCGGCTACACTTTGAAGCGTGGTGATCATCTTAGTTCTCCGGAGTAGCAACGTATCCACGTTCGAGCTCTGAGAGGATTTCAGTCGTGTTAGTGGTTGTACGTGGATGTCTATGGGCTGCGACTACTTAACATCAGGTAGTTTGTATGCTCGTTTGGTTCAGTTCTCACATAAAAAAGATATCAAGTTTGAGTCCTAAACTCTTTTGGTATACATTTGCTCATCGGGTCCTATGGACATTTACATCCAATATCAATTAGAGTTATAATTCTAACCGAGGTTGTACATAGATATGTTGCCTTGAAGATTAAGATCGCCAGCACAGTGACTCGACAACAACATCTTTCCAGCATAACGTAAGAATTGCTTTACTCTATAAATAGATATGGCGATGGTAACATTCCGGTCCACCATACCTACTGCCATTTTGTATTATTTAATGGATTGGATTGAAATCCAATTAAATTAAACTATATATATATTAAGTAGCAAAGATTGTTATTGGTTACTGCAGCACATACAAAATGTGAAATGAACTCGATATCGATATCTGAAATCGATCACAGATGGGTTCCTACTCCTTAAGACTAAAATGGCCATGTCATAATCATATAAGTGAGCTGGCAATTACACTTTTCCAACGATACGCCACAAAGTTCACGTTAGGAAAGGGCGTTGCGGCAAAACTTGACTACCCGAACGGTAGTTTTATGTCCTGTAACCTAACCTATACAGTGTATGTTATTGAAATAATAGATACGTGTATTCAGTACATCTGTCGTGTACACAAGGTGTGAGCAGACCTTCCCATGAAATAGTCAGAACGCATTAATCTAACGCTGTTGACAAATCTGCTTCATAACACCATGTAATTGGACTTATAACATAAGGCATAATATTTCTGATGTTACTATTTTATCCGTACATATAAATTGACATCAAAATATTTAATAATAAACAACCTACTATACTTGATTTTATGTTTATATGTGTAGGTGCGTGTAAATATGATTGTGTGAGTAATATGCTTGGGCATATACGATTGCGTACGTGATGCATATGACTGTAAGAGGGTGTGCATTAACGATCATATCACTGCATGTGTACATGTGTGTGTTTGGGTGTATACGTTTTTTATGCATTATAATCTTGGTTTGACGTAGCAATATCTGTTGATCCCCTGATTTAGAACAATTTGAAATATACAACCATCTGTAACCCACATTAATGTTAAAATTTAGTTAACTCAATTGCTTGTAAATAAACTGCCTTTAAAAAAAAGAAACTCCAATGTTTTAAATATTATTACATATGTAGATAGAAAAATAAAACGAATACAAAATTATAAGTAAGTTCAACATTCGGTCAAAGAATTCCCGATTGTATGTTCTGGGAATCCGTATTAAATATGTAAAAATAAACTTAAGTTATTATGGATTATGCACTACTTTTAATTAGCTTCGTTAAAATATTTATCAAAGAATATTCGAAGCGATACATATACTGCTAATTACATCCTTTGCAACTCTATAAAATAGGTTAATGAATAACATTGTTTAATCAGTTGTTTATTATATAGAGGAAAACCGCTATTAAAGAATAAAAAACTTTGTTGCATTTTCCTTATTTCTTAATGGAAGCTAATATTATTACTAGAATAAATATTGCTACGATTGTTAATATAGTCGTTATTCTCAACACCATTTAAAAGTACATACTCATCTATATCGACTTATGCCAGCAGGCTAGTAGTGTTACCTACTGCTTGAAATCATCTCATATATTTTGTAATTTAAAAATAGATAAAATATTTAACTTCGTTAACATTTTAATTTAAAAGGTGTGGCACTTGAATCTTTTTCAGGTTTAAAGGTATCATAAGGCATTAGAAGTCCTACTCATCTTAGACATAATAATGATGGTATAAACTTGCATAAAATGCTTTTTAACTGGAATTACGGCAGTATACCAAATAACTGTTTGGTATATTGCTTCAAATCAGAAATGCACAGGTACGCATAAACTAAAGAGTAAACCTCCAGAAATTATTACAGACTTTTACAAATTATGTAGAACCTCATAACTTTATTTCTACTCTGCCCGCATGGAGTTGATAAAGTCTTTTCATCTTTTGTAATTTTCGTAAATATGTGAAGTGTGTAATTAATAACATTGTTTCTGATCGACTTTATGTTAACAGTTTCACTGACATTTGAAAAGCGTTTTCATTAATTTCTCAGGTGAACTAGTTGAAAAAGCCCTCATCATTTTCATTAAACAAGTAACTACATTGCCAGGTTAACGCACGTGAGGGGAACGTTGTCTCACCATTTAGTACAGATCATGTCCTATCATGGTAACTGGTTTACTTCTTATACCACTAGCTGCCTTATAACGTTTGTACCTCCAGTCTACCCACAACAGGTAATTGTTAATCATTATTGGGTTTGTTTTATTGGACCCTTTATTATAATTTGCCAGGTGTGTCAGTACGAACGCCTAGACGAACTACTCAAACCGGACTGAATTCTTGCTAGTAATGATAATTGTTTTAAATATAAGTTGCGACGGTTTTAGATTTAAAGTAGTTCTCGCCTACAATGTGCGTTTTATTTTCCTTTTAGTTGTGTAAAATATTTGAGCAAAATCATTGTTACTCAGCGTATTGCATGTACTTGTTGTAAACTTATTCACACATTAAGCTGTTCTTCAAGCGAAACTAATTAAATTCTGCGTTGTAAAGCATGCAATACAGTTAAATATATATATATTCGATCATGAAATAAACGAAAAAAATTGAATAGCGTGCAAAACTATTCTTAAAAATAAATAAAATTTGACTGTAGATTCTAAATAAACGAATTTTGCTAAGATTGATATAATCACTATACCAAAACGCGACATGTGGATTGAATTTATCACCTGCTAGTATTTCTGATTGATCGTCTATTAATATGTGGCATGGTAATCTTAAAAACTGTCTCTGATATGATTTAAATGTCACGATACCCAAATTTACTTTAACTTACTTATGCCACATAAAATAATTTTTACTCCGAAAATATTTACACTTTTGACTGTTGTTATAAACTATATGTATTGATAAGTGATGTTGGTCCCAATAAATAAACATAGTGATAATGTTACAAACATAAAAGTCCAAAACATACATCAAAAATAAGGTTTACACTTGTCTGAGAACGAATAGTCCGATTATTTACCACTCATTCCACCGGTGACATAAAATAAATCAAAGTCAACCACAATACAGGTCACCTTAGCTTAAAAAACAACTCAGAGCTCGGTGTGTTGAAAATGCAATTAAATAACGCGCTTTTAGCTTTTAAACTTTCTGCAGAGTGGTACAAATGATGCATGAACTCGTTATGGAATATGATTAAATAACAACGGATGTTTATTAGAAAGAGGCACAAGCAGAAAGCGAAACTGATGGATGGAGTGGAGCGGGGGCTACTGTAATTTATGGAGATTCGGTTCGCCTTGTATTTTTAGTCCATTCTACAGTTCAATTTCATTATGTAATTAATATAATTTATCATTAATTATGAAAGCAATTGCAAGTTAGCAAACCCTCTATGGGACAGGGATTCAACTGGGACGTGTAAACGCCACAGACATTAAGTCAAAGCAATTCGTACGTTTTGTTATAAAAGTTAAATTCCTTTTGAACAAAAATTTAATGACTTGTTCTTGAGATTATCACCGATATTTACCTTCCTTGAATTGTTTTAAGTTT
>DWON01008746.1:0-11893 GCA_018251015.1 Phocides pigmalion okeechobee | reverse complement strand
GTATGAATATTTTTATGTGTATGAATAATTATCGTTTACTCTGTAAACCGATTTTCATGTTTTTTTTTCGAAAGGGGGTGTTTATAGACCCCTGTAGTAATTTTAGTAAAGTTCTAATGATCAAATGTTTACAAAAATATTCCTAAAACTCATATTTCAAATACATATCGGTATATTTCTCTTCTAGTGTTGTGATCGTGAAATTGGGTCTTTGAAGTCCCGCTGTCAAGAAATGATGGGTCTCAAGATACCTATTTTTACTGAATTTTCAAGTAACGCTTTATTCCTGGTGATATGTCGAGCAAATAATCGGATATTATCTCAAAGAAAATGCTGGTTGGTATAATCTTTCTCCAGGGCCGGTCCGGTCTTCTGGTCCGGGAAATCGTCACTATCAGATGGTGAAATGAAATGAAATGAATATTTATTTGCGCAAATTACGGTTACAAATTTATTAAATTTTGGTTACAATTGTTAGTAAACCACAGAATGGCGTTTAGAGATCAGGTAATGGCGTAAAAGCATCTGATAGTACTCATAAGACCACAAATTCTTTTTCAAAGCCGACGATGCTATCTCTCTTTTAATGTCATAAACATCCATACGCGGCAACTTTCCATTAGAGAGCTGCCTCGTAACCGAAAAAACTTCCTTATCATCCATATTATCACGTTTATTTTTATAGCTGAAAAAAGGTCTATTACCTTATCTAGTTTGACCCTCTTAACATTTTCTCGTCCTCCAGGAAGGCTAGGAGAGAAAATAGGGTATTCGATCGATAATGTTTCTACGATTTTTTCTTCGCATTTAGTTTTAGAACTTATAATGAGGTATCACACAAAATGAGCTTAGGAAAATCATTTATTATGTTGGAAGAGTAGCATCCAAACGTGTAGGCCTCGTGTTAAATGATATTTGCAACCCATTGACATCTACGTTCAACTTTAAATTAGACTAAGTCCTCTCCGACATCGCGCATAGATACGTCGCTACGACTGAAGACTAAAATGGTTGCCTCGCTTGTAAGTTTATCCGGCAATCGTACCCTTTTTAATAGATATAAAAAAGAGTTATTTTATAGCGTTTATAAGGGGGACGGTGATTAAAGGATAGGCTAAACTGATTTTGTAAGAGATAAATATTTTAGAAGTAGTTTCGGAAACATGCTACTTGTAGTGTAAAACATAGCAAATATTTTTCATCCTATAAAATTTAAAACAAAAAATTAAATTCAAAATCAAAATCACAATAAAAATGTAGCAAATATCAAAAAAAAATCTAATTTCCAAATATCTCTCTACCATTTTAAAGGTGTGATATGTCAATACCTATCCAAGAAAGGTCATGAAGTATCTAAGTATCGGTTCCCACCGCTATTTATTTTTATAACGGGCGATATAGATCGCTCGGATTTCGTTACCCGTGAACCAATTTGGTGTATTTATAGAAATATCGCCATTTGTGTCGGGAACATGAGTATCGGCTCGTTTGTAGTTTTTAGGATTCCGTAGTCATGGCTAAAGCCCTTATAAGTACCTACGTTCGTCCGTTTATTCTTCCATTTGTCAGTCTGTCCATTTGTCAGCCCGTCCATCCATCCATATGTCCGTTCGTCCTTTCGTACGTTTCTCCGTCTTTTCATCCGTCCGCCTTTCTGTCTGTCCATCCGTCCATCTAACCGTCCGTCCATACAACCATCCATCGATTAGTCTGTCTGTTCGCCCCTATGTCCATCCGTCCATCTATCTGTTTTCGGCCCGTCCGTTCGTCTGGCCATCCGTCCGTTAGACTGTCTTTCTGTCCAAACATCCATCAATCCCTCTATGCGTAAAACTACATTTAACAGTAGTTTGACGCAGACTGTTAGTATAAGATAGAAACTTGAAAAACAAATGTGTTAATTGAACCGCCACAAAATACCGTAGTGAAGTTACGAAAAATTAATAAGATTGGTGATTTAAAGGCTCGCCCGGGGCGACACCACCTCCACCCTTATAACCTGCCGTAAAGCAACATGTTCTTCATGTATTGTGTTCAGGTTAGGGAGGTGTGATGGCCGTATACACATTATTGGAGGCGACCGTCTTAGTCCTCAAGAGTAGGATCGCATCCGCGTCCATCGTTAAATAGAACTTCTGTTCTAATTGAGATTGGACGTGGTTGTCCATAGGCTGCCGTGACCACTTATTATCAGGTGGCCTACATGTCCGTTTCTTACTTTTTCATAATAAAAAAAAATATACATACAATGAAAGCATGGAAAATAAAATTCAGTACAGAAAAGCGCACTTTCTTACTCAAATCCAAATATTTGTGTTTTTAAATCGGTCTCTATCCTTTAAAATTATATTTAGACAAGAGATATTTTAATAGGTGTTACAAATGTACTTTAAGGTATGTACCATTTCCACTGTCATAATCTGTCATGAATCAACTTTTGTCTCTCGGTTGGAGGTGTCTAGTTGTGGCTACATTTTACGCGAGGCGACCATCTTTGTCCTCAAAAGTACATAGTAACGCATCTACGTACGACCTTATGTAGGAATGTAGCCCTGTTTGAGGTTAATTCTGGATAGATGGCTGAAGTGACTACTTAACATCAGGTGGCCTACATGCCCATTTGCTTGACTCACATAAAAAATAGGGCATTAATAATAATTTTATTTCGAATACGGAACCCTTTCCTGTGTAGTCTGGCACGATTTTTTTTGCGTAAACTTCTATACTACTTACAACGGCGCGCAATTTAAGCGATTTTCTATCTTACACTCAAGATAATAAGGTTCACGTGAAGTGTCTTTGTGAATTGGCATACAGCGCTGAATGCGTGAATTGGCTATTAATACCCGCTACAAATCTCATCCAGATGTGTCTTTGTTTGAGACAAATTATATTTTCACATCTTAATTAATGGTAAACAGTGGTAGTTGTTGGCATATGGGTCCTTGATGTATGTGACGAATTTTGTTTAATAAATAGTTTTAAGAGTTTTGATAAATTTGAAACATCATTGAGATTAGTTGTTGGGTATGATATATGATATAATTTTTTGTACAGATCAGTAAACGAGCATATCAGGCACCTAATGTTATAGTCGCTACAGCCCTTGGACATTCATATTGTTAGCGATACCTACATCTGAACAATAATTTAATGTACCTTTTTATGTGGGAAGAGTAGGAAACGAGCATGCAAACCACCTGATGATAAGTAGCAGCCCATAAACATCCACGTACAACCACAAACACGACTCAAATCCTATTTGAGCTCGAACGTAGATACATTGCTACTCCTGAGGACTAAGATTGTCGCCTCGTTGCAGTGTAGTCGGCAACCGCGTTTCTCTAACTTAAACACAAGTAATGCTTTACGGCGCATTATGAGAGCGGCGGTGGTACCTCGAACTATAGTTCTCCTACGTTTATTTTAATAATTAACCTAACATCAATATATTTAAGTTACCTACTTATAAACCTATGTAACATTTTGATAGCGGCGCTCATGTATGTATTAGATGGGGTCAGCGTTGCGGGAAGCGGCACTAAACTGGAGCATATTTGTCTAGACTAAAAATGCGCCGACAATTGAATGATATATTATATTTTTAGCATTTGATACATAGATCTACAAATACACTGACACAATGTCCGTCCCAGTCTTGTGGCGCCGACGAAAATACAGTACTTGTGTGCGCCCGTACTCCATACAGATTTGTACATAAAATTCAGGTGTTTACATCCGCATGTCCGTTACGTCATGCAATACACAGTAGTGTTGTCCGCCGCAGGAACATATTTATAGATCGAAGACTGAACATCATTTTACCTTACTTATTACAATATGTAACCTCACACAGGAGTGAAGTCTGTACATTACTGCTGAGGCCTGAGGCGTGACCTGTCCTCAGGAGTCCTCAGTCCTTGGTTCTCCAAGCGTCTACTTAGAATGATCACCAATATCAAATCATCGTGAGGAATCGACGTGCCTGAAGGTTCTCCATAAAGTTCTCAAATCATAATGCTTGCCTTTTCTTTGTCAGAGTCGGATAAAAACAAGATGTTCCCGAGGGATGTTCTAAAAGCACTGCGTAACATTTGATACGTAGTTCAAAGAAATGTTATGTCCGCCTTCGGACCAAATTCGTAATAATAATACCACTTCAATATGTATGTAATGTGGAAAAGAATATTATTCTCAGGGTTGACCTCCGACAACAGAAGATTCCCAATAACGTAGACATTCCGCCCGAAATCGCCCCAATATCGGAATATCGGTTACTTTACCACATTGTCTCACAGCCAATGGATATAAGAGAAGAGGTTATAAGAGAAGTGGTGCAATTATTTATTTATTTATCGCGCCTCTAAACTGATAGTGACATAGTTAAAATTCATGTTTTGTGCAAAGCAAAATAAAAAATCGTATTTTTAATTCATTTTATTTTGTGTTCGATTATCAGTTAAAAGTTTAATTTCGATAAAATAAATGTTGTTGGATATGTATTTAAAAAAAGTAAATTTATTTTAGTTTTTTATTCTTTACTTATTCATTTATCGAAACTGTACGCTTATTTGACGTAAGTTAAGTAATAACGATCAACATTTTAATCTAGAAATTTTATCCGTAATTCTTAGTAGATACATTTTACTACATAACGGGTACTCAAGAATAACAATAATCGTAATGGGTACGGGTACTCACGATTATCGATAATCGATAAATACTTAAAAATCAACCTCTTTTTTCGTGTATATGCATGTGTAGGTCTTTCGGGGTTCAGGTTGAAAGCCCTGTGAAAAATCAACCCTTTTTTCGTGGACACGAATGTGTAGGCTTTTCTTGAGGTCGAAGGGGCTGGGCATGAGGTCTTGCGCCCTTGTAGTAAAGGGTGTTTTGTCTATTGTACTATATTTTACCGTTCTGAATGAGACAAGACCCTTATAATACTGTCCGCATTATCTGAGTGTTTGCGGTCAAGTGCCAATATTAATAACAAGGATAAGTAGGTTATTTATAAAAATATTGCTGATAAACGAAAAAAGAGTAGCAGAAGAACGCGCAAGTAAGTTACGTGGTCACTGCAGCTCAATGACACCCATGTTCAATCCTAAACAGAACTGAAGTCCTATCCGAGGATACTAAGATGCATTGTTACTGAGGACAAAGATGATCGCTTCGCTGGACGCTTCGCTGGACGATAACTAGTAGCAAGTTAATAAGTAAGCAAAGTTAATAATTACGTCATAAATGGTTGGTTAGATTATTGCATTGCGGGGCTGGCGGGTGTTCCTACGATATTAATAAGAGGCCTCAGAGGCCCCGCGGCAGATCTTCCCCACGTGAGCGTCGCGACGGGTTTCTTACTACGGTCCATCTCGATTGGATGTCGATATTTACGACGATCGAACGATTTTTTTACTAACTAGGTTTTTTTATTTGAGAAGAGTAGCAAACGAGCATGCTAACCACCTGATGTTAAGTAATTGCAGGCCATAGACATCCACGTACAACTACAAACACGACTGAAATCCTATCTGAGGTCGTACAAAGATGCGTGGATACTACCAAAGACTAAGACGGTCGCCTCGCTTCTAAGTGTAGCCGGCAACGGTAGCTCGTCAACCAAAATACAAAAATTATTTCATGTCACAAGTTATGTTAAGTAGTCGCTGTAGCCCATCCACGTTGGTCTTCAAACAAGGTTCAAGTTCCACCTGAGGTCGTACAAAGATGCGTTGGTACTCCCAAAGACGGTCGCCTCGCTTCCAAGTGTAGCCGACAACCGCGCCTTGTCAATCGAAACACAAGAATTACTCCAGTTCGTATTATGTCGGTGGTACCTCCTATCAGCGGTGGAAGGTCCCCGATTCGAACGTGTTACCACCTATCGAAGTACCTTTGCTGAAACGAATATTAATTTAAAGCGTGAGTTTCGCACTTATAGTGATGTACAAGATAAACTTGGAGGCTTACCGCCTAATATTATTAGACGTGGTACCCGGGGACATTAAGCAACTTGTACATACATATATACATGTACTTATTTGACAAACTTAACTGGCTAGCCTTTATGTTATAAAATTAAACGAAAGTCTATATTTTCAGTTACAGCTTTCGTTGGCCGTTGTTCTTTCCTTAACACAGTTTTATATCTTTGACGCGTTATTTTATCATAAAACACATGTAGATGGCGTAGTTGTATTGTCGTATCTTAAACAAATAAAAAAAAGATAAATAGAGAGAGAAAAAGACGGAGAGAAGTAATACATTTGTGTATGGCAAAAATATTCGTTGATGTGCTTACGAGTATGTGAAGAAGCGAAATTTACCATAAAAGATATTTAGTTCGTATTGCTTTATAGACGAATTTTTATTGTTGTAACTTAAAGAAAGATTGATAGAAAGAGAGATAGAGAAGGATAAAATATTTGTTTATGGTAAAAATATTCATTGATATGTTTAGATATGATATTTTACAATAAAATAGATATTTAGTTTCTAGTGTTGTATTGACTTTTTTCTATTGTTGAAACTTAAAGATATAAAATAAAACATTTGCTTATGGGAAAAATATTCATCGGTATCTTTATATAAATATGTGCCTGTTAAACGTGAAATTTTGTCATAAAATAATATTTACTTTGTATGATTCTATTATCGAACTTAAAGGAAGAAATACAGAGAAGAAGAGAGAGGCATAACATTTATTTATAGTAAAAATACGGTGGGAAAATGTGTAAAAATGGATGAATTTCAATCTCCATGTGAACGATCTAAATTTTACCACTAGACTACAACAGCTTCCTACTAGGTCCAACTAGCTTTCTGATAGTAAAAAATACACTAATCCATCAAGTATTAGGTAAATAGTAATAAATAATCGCCATAACATCTAGTGACAAGAAGCCATTACAATTTGTCAGATTTATTTCTTGAGACCTATCTCAAGTAATCAGTCACCGTGAGAGAAAAAAATCTTGAATTTCTTACCGCATAAGTGCCATAAATAAAAGGAGCCGGCAAACTTTGCCACGCGCGGATACAAACGACTATTCTGGATACAAAATACAATTGGGCTACGATCTCATCGTCAGCATCGACTTGATATTTAAATTTGTGTACTGTTTTTTTTTTCATATTTACAATGATGAAAATCTTAAAACTAATTAAAATAAAAACCTAACCTAAACAATCTAAAGAGAGTCCGTGCCCATGCGGCATGGTTCCAAGAACACTAGTTGCATTCTCGCGCTGGATAGCAATCGCAATTCTCTGTGCGAGATATGAGCCAGCCCTCTTGTATGTAGTCGCAGCCCATAGTAAAATCACAAACGTGACTGAAATCCTATCTCAGCTCGAACATAAACACGTTGTTACTCCTGAAGACTAAGATGATCGCCTCGCTTCAAAGTGTAGCCGGCAACCGCGCCTCTCCAACCCAAACGCAAGCAATGCTTTAACAGCGGATTTTGAGGGCGCCAATTATACCTCCCCGGTCGAAGTATCGTTCTCCCACCTTTTATTTATTTTTACCTTACTATTGTATTTTCATTTTAACTTAGCTTTATAAAACGCCACTTCTTTTGAAACAAAATAAACTAAAACGAGCATTCGTAAATAATGTCCTCATTTCATGTTTACTGTTGTGGATGGGTTTCTCACCGTAGCTTAAGAAGACTTGTTGCTTGCCTCATTATGCAGGCCCCATACAGATTGGTAGGTATCTTTATATAAACTTAACTTCATCTAATGCATTTTTTTATATAGACGCAGTTACCCTTGTGGTGTCTTGTATTAGATAAGGGACGAGGAAAGTTAGGTCTTTCTCGATATCTATCTTTGACCTTTTCGAATATTTCAGATAAAGTCTAGACATCGCCTTGTGCTGTGCCAAGACGGTATCAAAGTAAAATCTATTCAACAATTTACATAAAACGATGATAAACACTTTCCTAATAAGTTTCAGAACTACTTTATCTACTAAGGATAACGATAGAACAATGTCGCGTCTATTTACCAACTACATAATAAAATTGTGATAGTTCCAAGTTCGTGTCAATCAGGCAAAGTGAAAGTTGCCTAATATGCAAAGTTGATAATAAAATACACTACAATAGAAATATCTATATATCTTTATTTAAATACAGTTTTGGATTACAAAGAAAGAATAACCTTATTGCCGCACTACTAAGCATATTACACAGCAATTACAAATACAAAATAAAAGGAATAGTAACATAACAGTAAAATACAACAATCGTAAATCTTAGAATATTATACTAAAATTATACATAAATATAAATAACATATTGTATATTTGGAACGTGCTACGGGGTATTGTGACTCGTTCTACACATATATGTAGGTTCGACTGGGGAGGTAACATACCTTTTTCTAAAATGTACCTCATAAGGTTTTCTAAGGTGTGAGGTCCATCAATCCACACCTAACCTCGCGGTGAATTATCTCGATCACGCGTCGTTCACTGCTACTGCAATACAAACTGATATGAATACAGGTAACCCAAATCGGATGTTTTCAAACAGAGTTAGGTTGTAGGACTATACTTCGGTTGACGGCTACATTTAAAAGCGAGGCGACCATCTCAGTCCTAATGAGTAGAAACGCATCCCCGTACGAGCCCAGATGTCCATGGCCGCATATACTACTTAACGTCACGTGGCCTGCGTGCTCATGCTCATGCTATTTTCCTCGCATCAAGCATTCCTCTGACAAGTATTACGACTGCTGTGTATCGATACGATCCTTACCCAACTTGTCGACTGCACGGAAAAGTTGCCACTAACGGCAACCCATCCAACTAGCTGCCGCCGACGTTGCTTATCGTCGTCAATTATTCATGAGCTAATGAAGCCACGAGATAACGCGTGCTTTGATTTTATATAGAGATATAAATTGTTCATCTCACTGTTCTCGAGTTAAATTGTCTGAAAGTATCTGCATTTCTGTACACGGATTACCTGAAATGAAACAATAATACAGCATGGAATGAACCTTATCTTGTACATTATAAGGATCAAATTGCATTAAATAACAGTGCAAACGTTGCGAGCCACCTTTTGCGGTGCAAACGAAATGCAAAGAGCTTTGCTAATGCGAATTAATTTGCACATAGCTTTCCTACCGAGCGTTATTAAGCTTAACATTAATTTCCTTGTTTAGTGTTCGGAATTATTTATGCATCCACACAATTTTAATAACAGAAGGTAAGTCTTTTTAAAGTGGTAGAAGCAAAAGAATGGCAAACGTGGTCATTTACTTAGTGGTTATTTAGACAACTCGTAGTAGATCAGGAGTTCCATGGAATTGATTTTACAATGATGGTGGCAGTGGTGAAGCAGCTACCTTACCAGCATGCCTCATTCTAAAAAGAGCCGGGTTAGTAACTGATTGAAGATAATTGAATATCGTGAAGATCTATAAGTTCTTAGAGAAATAATGAAGAATAACATCATCATTGAACGCTCCAGAAATTTGGACGAATTTTAATTTCCGACGAACAATGCTATTCGGGTTTTTAAACTTAACAGTCGAAGCAATTAAAAACTTTTCCACGCTTGTCGTAATTTTAACGAAAGAAAGGAAAAACATCGAATAATGTTAATCATTGGGGTTTTTTTGGTTATGCCGGAGTTCTCGGTGAACCTATCGTTTATTTATGTGTTAATTTAGATATTGAAAGCACGTACGCGCGCACAGATTTACTATGCTAAAGTGAAAATGGCAACACATCACTCAGAAGACGCACAAATAACGTCCTTGAGGGGCCACCAAATAGGTGGAGTTATGACTTAAAGAAAACAGTAGAAAAATGTTGGATTTAAGAGACATTTCATTAATTGGAGCGTCGCAAATTTGAGGGAAAGACTTTGTTCAACCTTTAAAATACCTAGAAGCTCATTTACAAGATATGAGACAAAAAAGCAAATAGGTGTAAAAATATTTTTGCGAATTTTTGAAAATTAATATCACTTCATTAAAAAATTACAGAGGCGCGCGAGAATTCAGTTCGTTTGATAGTTATTTTCAGCACAATACCGAGATAAATTTATATGCGAATTTTTTAACACAAATGTAACGAATACAGCAGCCTGGTTTTTTCAATTTCCTCCATTTATGACCTGCACACGTCTGACAATACCGAGCATATCGTATTCATTACCTTGACTATAAAAAATATTTATACTTTATATTCTTTTTTCTGGTCAAATAAGCCTAACGAATTAAAATAATTTCTGTGGTCTAGTAAAATAAAAAAACCCGAACACAAACAAGATTTTTAATAAGTTCTTTATTTAAATTTAATTCATTTATTTACAGGAATTAAATAAATAATTGTATGATATTAAGTAACATTACGTGGTAGTTTGCCAGATTACGACGAATATATTCAGATGTGTGATGACTGTCTTATAGCGAAAGAAACTTAACAGGTAAGTAAACGATAAACAAAAATCAACAAATATAAATCTGACACTGTTTATGAAACTACATATTCAGCATAAATTAACTAAACATATTGCCAAAGCCATGACTTTAGACAATAAATTCCAATCTGCCAAGAATAAAGCTTAATTCATTTTGTATTCATCAGCAGGAGTACAGCATGTATTGACTTCAGGCAGCACTTACGTTCTCTATGGAATTCACGTCCATGGATAGTACTGATCGTTTAACATTGATTGCGGCGCTCATATATTTGCTCGGGTCATGTGTTGCTGGAGGCGGCAATAAGCTGGAGGTTATTTCTTTAGATTGAAGATGCGCCGACAATTCTCTAAAATATTGTATTTTTAGCATCTGTGTATGAGCAATGAATACACGAACGTAATGTCCGCCCCCAGTCTTGTAGCGCCGGCGACGTAAACACAGCACTTTTGTTCTCCCGTAATCCATACATATCCATACATATTTGTCCTTGCAACACAGGTGTGTACGAGCCGCAAGCGCGTCGCGCCGCGCATTACTCAGCAGTGTTATGAGCCGCAGAAAAAGCGTTAAAAGGACCGCAAGGTTTCTATCAACTTCATTTTCATACGAAAAACATTAAAAGAGATAATTCAAAGAATTTTAAATACACATGCTTAGTAATACACTTTCCAGCTCATCCCCGTACTTAAATATTGTTAGATATAATTTAGTTTTCGCGGACAAACGTTCCGGGCCGCTGTTTATTTTCAATTAATATGATGTTTAAAAGTATGTTTCTTTTCATTTTATTACAACGACGAGCAACGAGGACCAGACATTAAAAGTTTTTCAGAACACATAAATGTTTGGGGACAGTTTTAACTAGTTAAATATGTTTTGCTTTACAAAAGTCTTGTTGATTTTTCATTTACAAATTATGGGGTTCGTCTCGTGGTAATATCATAGTAATAAAATTAAATCCTTACCTACTAGCCTTAGGTGCATTACAGGTAGTCTGCGTTTCATAAAAATCTTTTTCTTTATAATAGGACTACTTAAGAAAAACAATTCCCTGTTGCATTACCTTCGTGTAACTCAAGTGGTGTAAGCAAAGCCCGCCAATCTGATATAACTTACAGAGGATAAGAATTTCCCAAATCACTTGATCAAACTAAATTTACAAATTGAAGTCTATGCGTTATTCTGTTGTATAAGTTACATGTTTGGAAATTTAGTCAAAATACGTTTCGTAGTTTTTGTGTGAAAGAATAACAAACATCCATACTTCCTTACACTTTTATAATATTAAGAAGGATAGTAGGACCAGTAGGGACTAGGTATGGCTCAAGTTCTATAATAAGGTCTAACTATCGTTGGGAGAAATTTAGTTCGACCGGGGAGGTACCACCGCCGCCCTCATAATCCACCGTAAAGCATTACTTGTGTTTCGGTTAGAGAGGTG
>DWON01008745.1:0-11894 GCA_018251015.1 Phocides pigmalion okeechobee | reverse complement strand
TGAGGGTGGCGTTGGTGCCGCTCCGGGCGAGCTCTAACGGCTCTACCACCTTTAAATACATTAATATTTACTTCTTTTGAAACGTGGAAACGTAGAAAATGCAATCTTAGACATACTTTTTGTACGAAATTTTAGAAGCAAACTTATCTACTGTCTATCTGAAGTTAAGTAATATCTGATTAATATATGCATGTAACAGTTGAAACAGCTGACAGTCGATATTGTGTGTGTGCAGATGACATTGAGGAGTTTCTGACACACACAATTAGCTGTCTCGTGTGCTCCCTTTCTTTCTAAATTTATACAGTGTGATGTTTATTTATCAAGCACTAATTTGAAAAGAGTGCCGAGAGTATTTCCCCGCCGGTTTTTTTCTCCCGGTCAATCTTAGCCCACAAACGTGCTCAAAGACGTACTGATTTTACATTGTACTCTTTTTTATTAATTAAGTGTATGTAAATACCTAACAATGAAATAAAATATTTGGAGCTATTTTTGAATTTGAACCGTGTATCACTTATTTTACATATTTTTCTGTCAACAATAATTTCAAGGATTGTGACTATGGTAATACCCCCAGGTCAAAGTATTCTTCTATCACCTATTGTACATATTGTATGTATTTTGAGTATCCGTACAATATTCTATGTCGCATTTCTTCCACGTGCCGTCTTGTTAGAGCAAACTCGAGAAATTTATAGCCCCGTAGAGTAGTTCTCAGTTCGAGAACAATTTACTTGACGCACTTGAATAGTGATTGTTGCGAACAAAGGTTGTTTCTACTTCATTTATTTGTTTGAAGCCATTAAGAGTTACGGAAGTTTGCTACATGGTGAAGAGAGTTTAATGTTTACAACGCCATCTATTTTCACGTAAAGGAGTAGACGAAAAGAAAAATGTAAGCGTTTGGTACCTTACACAAATAGATGCTTATAAGATTAAAATATATTTTATTTAATATGTTATTTTATTTAATAAGGACATAGCAACATATAGGCATCTGTTACTCTGTTTCTGAGTTTGTTTGTGGCAACTTAACTCTTAAGTAGATATTTCTTTTAGATGCATAATTAAGCGTCCCAATGCGTTACTTTTACTGACTTTGAGGGAAGGATTTCGCCATGTTTTTAATTTTGAAAATTTAAAAAAATATAGTTTTTGTTAGATTGCATCTAGCCTGAATAACTTTGGACACCCAAACGATATTAACGAGATTTGATAGATTTTATTATTTGGAAGTACCAAATTAAATTGTGGTTCATTTAATGGTATGTGTTCACGGTCTACAGACATCTGTAACACATATAACCATTATTCCACCTAAAACCGATCTGAAATCATTGTTATTCCTGAGGACTAAGATTGACTTATCACATGTAAGCGGGCTGACGAACGTACCTTTTTACTGAAACGCAAGACTTACTTTACGCTGGAATTGTAAGGTACCACTGCTGTTCTCACAATTTGCCGTAAAACAGCACTTGTGTTTCGGTTGGAGAGACGCGGCTGTCAGCTATATTTACAAGCGAAACGACCATTTCAGTCATCAGGCGTAGCAGTACATATGTGCATGATGTCAGGCAAGACTTATTAATGTTTCGGATTGGATATAAACATGGGAGGAGGTCAAATTTAACATCAGATGACTTACTACATTTTCAACATAAAAAATGGTTATGGCAATCGTGCCTGTCTGTTTGAACCATATAAATTCTACCAATTCGTAAGATTGGCTAAAATACATATACAAGAAGATAAGGTTTATATTTACTTTTACGACTGTAAATATCTTTAGTTCATTGTTAACTATAAACGGAGTGAATGCAGACGAAGTCACGCGCACCAATTAGTTTCGAACTAATTAATCTAGTCCAGAACACAGTTAATCGATAAACTTAATTAGCAAGGTTAACTGACATTCACATTGTCCTTTAAATATCAGAGAAGTCCAGAAATAAATCTATTTGACAAATGAAGCAGACGATTACTAATAAAACGGGATTCTGGATCGGTATGCGGTCTGTTGGACCCTGAGCCCATATTATTATCGGTCATAAATTAACCCTAGCATACACAATGCGGTCAGCCGGGACTCCAGGGGAAATGACTGTGTAATGCGGGGAAGTTATTTATTACGTTATCTGCTGGTTCATTTGAAAAATTACTCGGAGTTAGAAATTGCTTGTCGAATATAACTCAATTTATTTGATGAAGCGCTAATGTTGATTCTGAGTTTCGAAAGACCTGAAGATTAAGGAAAATGAATAAATAATTATTTTTAGGATTAGGATCTGGTATGGACATATCCATGGATTAGAAAAAAACTATCCAGAAACAGAGCATAAATCTAATTTTGTTTTTCATTAGTGACCCTGCCCAGCTTCGCTTGCGAACAGACAGATAAACAGACGCGACGGAGAACTTTGTTACATAATATTTAAAGATAAAGATTTGTTCAAATAATTCTTAATGAGGAGATAAGTTAGGCTCGATTCATATCTCAATTTTGACAGGTGTTACTTCGACCGGGGAGGTATCATTATCGTTCTCACAATCTACTGTGAAGCAACTCTTACATTTCGTTTGGAGAAGTATGGCTGCCGACTACTGTTACAAGCAGCGTCAGTTCTCAAGAGTAACAACACATAGAACATCAATCTTGTTTTAACTTATATAAATATGTCCACGGACTGCAACGTTACTTAACATCAGGTGACTTGTATGCCCGTTTTCTATTCTTCTAAAATAAAAAAAATATGCATGATTCTTATTTTGTTACTAATATAATGAAATTAGCATTTTTTATGCGAGAAGAGTAGCAAACGAGTATGCAGACCACCTGATGTTAAGTAGTCGCAGCCCATAGACATCCACGTGCAACAACAAACGTGACCGAAATCCTATCTGAGCTCGAACGTAGATGCGTTGCTACTCCTGAGGACAAACTATGTCGCCTCACTTCAGAGTGTAGCCGGTAACCGCACCTCTCCAATCCAAACAAAAGTAACGCTTTACGAATTGTGAGAGCGGCGGTAGTATCTCTCCAGTCGAACTATAGTACTCCCACCTTTACGTTAACATTATATTAGTACAAAATAGAAATTATTATTGAGTTCTCAAACATATTCTATTGGCTGAGAATTACTGAGTGAATAGTCAATAATTCTCGATATTGTAAATTTACTCGGCCGTGCTCAATGCGGGTAACCGCATCCTGTGAAACTGCAAAATGCGGTTAATAACTGCGGTCTAGATGTATAATAACTGCAAATTGGTTTGAGGTCACTTATAAACATAGAATTCTATGCCAAGTTTATACGTGTATTTTTTAATTTTCTAGTAAAGATGTACTATTTGAAAAATAATAAAAATAAGTTTACTTATATACATTCTATTCTAAATTATGTTTGGAACAAGTTGCATGGCTCGTGGCAGCTGAACTGCAGTGGCCGAGGGGGGGGGGGAACTACTGATAGATGCTCTAGCTATTAATCTACGTATTTATCCTTGTCTAGTCCTTTTTTTTTTGCGTTCCATATGACGACACAACACTAATTATATCTTTAAGCACTGAACTTTCCACTGTTTGTGATTTACATAAATCGTTCATCGTTAATATCCGTTACATAACATCCATAATATTATTATAAATGTAAATGTAAGTTTCTTTTTCGCTTTCATGCCAATACTAATCAAGCGATTATCATGAAACTTTGTACACATATTCTTACAGGTATTAAAAAGGACATAGGATACTTTTAATTTCAAAAAATACATTTTTCAAAAAAATATTTTGGCACACATGATTGTTTGTCAAAAAAATAAAAAATCTAACTTCAAAGCCTTCAAATTAATATCTTATTGATTATAGATTCAGATGTCTTGGATATTTGTATATTTCGTGTTATTTTGTAAGTTTTAAACAATACTAGTTTTTTATATTTTTTTTTGTGGTTAAGTACAAGTTTATTGTTTTAAGTATTACTATCAGCTATGATCTTTGATATTTATTTAATGACGTCAACGCGAGCGAAGCCACGGGATAAAACTAGTAATGTACAAATTCCGCGATGATGTTAGTTTAAAATCGAATAATATATGAATTTGTATCGAGTGATCTTGCTGTCATAAGGCAGCTCTCGATGTGGTTCGCCGCGTCCTGTACGACGCGGTTAGGAGATGCGGTCACTTGGGTCTCGTAGGGCAATTAGGTTTATGATACCTAGAAATTATGTTAAATTGTAACCTTTTAATACGGAAGTAGATGGGTTAAGTTATACGGAAGGGTCAAGTCGACACGGGGTTCGCATAAGAAAAAAACATTTTTATTCATTTGTCTGTGTAATGTCAGTAATTTTTATGTGTACCAGAATAAAAATCAGAATCAAAATATTTTTATTCAAGTTAGATTCTATACAAAACTATTTTTGTACGTTAGTTAATTATTATTTACTCGTAAGGCGTTACCTTTTATTTATTTCCGTTTTCGTAAAATAGGTATTTATTACCATTTCCAAATAAGGCCCTGCTTTTTGATATGCAATAAGTGGGTTCTCTGGAGAAGATCAATGGAGAAGATGGATCAATGGAGAAGCATTGACCACATGTTTTCGAAGTGCCCGTACCTTGACAAAGTTTAACGACTGTCATTTATCGATCATCTATCATCGGACAGCTTAACGTAATATTTTATGTACGCTTAAATTTTTGCCACCAATGATCACCCATCCAAATATTGGCCGCGCTCGACGTTGCTTCATTTTGAAGTTTATTAGGTGTACATGCTTCCTTCAAATCCTTACTGGAAAGACTGCAATATGTAACTATATGCATTAAACTCCATTATGTCCGTGTGCTAGTTGAAGCGGTTTCAGTATGGTTCATTACGCTGATTCAACACTGAACGAAATGTGGGTCATTTAGTTACTTTTATATCTGGTTCCCGTTGGTGCAGCAATCAGTACGACAACATGCAAAAAGTTCCGGGTTCGATTCCCGGGTAAGTAGACAGCTTTTTTATTCGAAAAGAGTAATAAAATAACATGCCGACCACCTGATGTTAAGTAGCCGCTGCAGCCCATGGACATCAACGTACCTCAGAAGACTGAGGTTTTCTGTGCTCGCACGTAGATGCGTTGCTACTCCTAGGCTTAAGATTGTCGCCTCGCTTCAAAGTGTAGCCGGCAGCCGCACCTCTCCAACCGAAACACAAGTAATGCTTTACGGCGGATTATAAGGGCGACGGTGGTACCTTCCCTGGTCGAACTATAGTTCTCCCACCTTTAGAGACACCACCAGTCGCGGAGACATGGGATCGATCGTGCCCACATCTGCGGCTCCACCAATGGTCGCCCGGTCCTCACAGGCCAGGCCTTCGTCGGGGGCAAGCCCCAACACCGATGTAGGTGGACATCGGAGACGTCGTCCACCCCGGACATCCTGGCGGAATGACAACCTCAGCCCATGTCGGTCATCTTACTCTTCGATACATATGTTCATATATTAGCTATGTCCGCGACTTCCTCCGCGTTTATTTTACATAATTCTAAAATCGTGAAACAACCTACGCGTACAAGCATCGAGTAATTGTGTAACTTCTCGCTCAATTAACAAAAAAACTTATTATGCATTAAAATCTTCCTCAGGAATCACTCTACCTGTTGTCGAAAACCGTGACAAAATCCGTCCAGAACCTTTTGAGTTTATCACGAACACAGAGACAGACAGACAGACGCGACGGGGGACTTTGTTTTATAATACATATTAATAAATGTAGGATTCAGCGGCTTCAGCTATATTGGTCTCTGCGTCAGTAAATCTATTCTTTTATATACAAATAATTTATTTATTATATATCAGAATTCCTATGAATAAAATATATAATTTTGTAACGAAATTGATTAAATTATACAACGAGGATTGCCTGAATTTCAATTACCGTGATCCATTGCTTTATTTCCGTCCCGGAACGATACCCGGATGGGATTATCAGAGTAAATATATTTCATTATAACAATTTATATTCAGGCCTTTCTTAGTCCTGTTTTTCGTGGAATGGCAATGACGTCACAGTGGGTGTGTCAGTCAATAGTAGCTTTGTGTTTGATCCCCGATGAGGCATATATTTAAGAACGAATATTTTTTCAAAGTTGATAGCATTTGTTTTTTTGTACAGGGAACCAGCGCCAAATTAATTTTAAAGAATGAGACATGTGCGTTTAATTTAATAAGTAATATCATCACGGAATTTATAAATTTTACTCTTTAATGAGTACTCACAATTAACTGTTTTTAATTACTAATATTTCGAATAGTTGCATGGCTTATGGTCATCCCGGTTAACCATAAAGTGTACGAGACATGCAACTGGTTTGAAATATCGTCAATTAAATCGTTAATAATGGGTACCCGTTATGTAGTAAAATCATTGCCTTTTACTAAAGGTTCAATACTCATCTAAAAATGGAGCGATCATTTGTCTCAGGAGTATCAACACGTATGTGATTGATTACAGAACAGATTTAGGTTTTACACGTTTTTTACTCCATATACTATAGTAATCTCTGACCGTCAGGTCAACTTTAAGGAAGTTTAATCAGTACATTAGTAAAAACCGCACCGAAATCAGTTTACCCGTTTCTGAGATTAGCGCTCAAAAATGCACAGACAAACTGAAAAACTAACAGACAGACAAAAGTTTTTACAACTATTGTCTTAGCTTCTATTACGTTAATTATATTATTTGGAATAATTTCCGTATATTTTACTTCAAACAATGTTACTTTTATAGACATATGTAAATAAAACTCTTATGTGCGATACTGAAGCCGGCATGTTTGTTCATTAAATAGTTATATATTAAGATTGTAAGCTACAGGCTAAGCATTTGAATGAAAAAATGGAATCTTGGGTCCCTTTGTGCTTTGCGAAACTATTTTAATTATATACCAGCAATGCTTACAAGGGAATCTGCTCCGAATTAATAAAATATTCTCGTTAATGTTAACGCAAATAATAATTAGATTACGTTGTATATTAAACAAATTGTTTTTTTTTTTTTTAAATAGCGGATCGGAAGTTACCGTTACCGGATCGAAAGTTACTGTTACCGAAACGGAAGTCATCGTTACCGGAACGGAACGTTAAACGGAAGTACCAAAAGAACATGTAGTGTACATGACGGAAAGTAGTCACTGCAGTACATGGATATCTGTAATCAAATCCACAAAGAACAGAGTCACATTTGAAGTCGATCATACTTGCATTGCAACTCCCGAGGTCTAAAGTGATCGTCTTATTTGTAAGCGGGTCATCAACTACACCTTTTTACGGAAACGCAAAAAAGTGTTTTTGTTTTTTTTATGTGAGAAGAGTAGCAAACGAGCATGCAAACCACCTGATATTAAGTAGTCGCAGCCCATAGACATCCATGTACAACCACAAACACGGCCGAAATCCTATCTGAGATCGAACGTAAATACGCTATTGCTGAGGACTAAGATGGTCGCCTCGCTTCAAAGTGTGTATCAAGAAGTTATGTGCTATTTTTAGCTAGATTATTATTGTGCTAGTTTATAAAATTAAAATAGCGACCGTGCATGCAGTCCATCTGGTACTAAATAGTAGCCGCATAACGATTAACGATTTTTTATTTTTTTAATTGCCGATATTTCGAATCAGTTGCATGGCTCGTGGTCACGGCGACCGTAAAATCAGTGGCATAATTAGAAAGATCTAACACTACAGACGATGGGAGGCGACTCTATTTTACTATTTAAAGATATACAGACATTGCAAAATAAGACTGTTTTGTTACATAATACAGATTGTGGTACGATTCTACTACAGTCAAATGCAAATTTTAGTTAAAGATGCCATACTACATCTTATATTTATTACAGTGTTCGCGAAATCACATTAGCAATTTTGTTTCGCGAAGAACCCTCCAAGCGGAAAACTAGTTATGAATATTTATTATTTACTCTGTAGGCCGGCCGGGAAATTATACGGCGAGATAGAAATATGCAAAGTGTACTGACGTTACGAAAGTGGGATTATTTTAGGAGATTTTAGTAAGACAGATAGGATTTTTCATGTTGGAAAAGCCTATATTTCGAGCCAGTCACACAATAGTTCAATCGATACCGCGAGTCATGCAACTGATTCGAAACATTGCCAATAAAAAATCGTTAATCGTGCACATCCATTATATAAAAGTGGGAGAACCGGGGAGGTACCACCGCCGTCATCATAATCCGACGTAAAGCATTACTTGTGTTCCGGTTGGAGAGGTGCGGTTGCCGGCTACACTTTGAAGCGAGGCGACCATCTTAATCCTCAGGAGTAGTAACGTTCGAGCTTAGATTGAATTTCAATTGTGTTCGTGGTTATACGTGGTTGTCTATGGGCTGCGACTACTTTACATCAGGTGGTTTGCAGGCTCGTTTGCTGCCATTCCAGCAAGTCGTCAGAACATTTGTCCCTAACTTGGGGTCAACAACTAATAAGTAGTGGCCTGTTTGAAAAGCTTTACACGTGTAGTGTTTACTGGGTTTTGAAATTGACTAATTTCGTCCCAAACAAACAAGCTCTGCAAACAATAACACTAAGTTGTGTAAGGGCTGGTTTCCTACAGAAGGGATCTTTGAATTAAAGGAAGGTATAACCGCAGCATTAAGGGTGGTTACAGTTAACGTGTAACCTTTTTAAAGTCCAAATCAAAGACAATGGGATTTATTCATGCTTATAAAACTCTTTTGGAATGTTAAAGAAATCTGCCACCGCCCCGGAAAATGACTCGTTATGTAACAGAAGTGGCGAAAAATCTGTACTTTTAAAGTATTTTCATCGGTTAACCAGTTGTGGTTCCACCCATGCAACTGATTCGAAATATCGGCAATTAATAAGCGTTAATCGTGAGTACCCGTATAGCATAATGTGTAAATTCCGCGATGATATCAGCTTAAAATCCTATATTTCTATATTAAAATCCTATATATAATTTTATTTGAAGTAACACGATGAAGGTTTACAAAGTAACAGAACATCATTTCGACAGGGGAGGTACCATCACCACCCTCATAATTCGCAGTAAAACATTTCTGATTGTAGAGGTTGTTGATTGAGAGTTGTCGTACACGTAAAGCGAGGCGACTATCTTTGTCCTCAGGAGTAGTAACGCATCTATGCATGATGTCAGGCAGGACTTTAGTCTTGTTTGAGATTGGACGTAGTTATCTATTTGCTGCAGAGACCATTAAACACCGCTTGGCCAGCAAGCTTCATCTTTAAAGAGGACTTAAGTCCTACCTAAGGTTTTACGTACCGTTGCTATCCTTCGGAACTACGATGGTCATCTCACTTCAAATTGTACCATTCCGACCGAAACCGAGTTGCTTCACATGCGATTGAGGGCCCCGATTGAACCATATTTCCATCATCTACTCAGTTTGCTTAGTATGTAAGCAATTACTGGTGGACTGCGTGCTCCTTTGCAATTTTAATATTTTTCTTATAGATCTCAGTCTATTTAAACGATTCTTTCACCAAATACCTTCTCATGCCTCCGCAGTCAAACTATACATAGTTCCATCATCTATGGTCATGTGCTTAGTATGGAATCATGTACCAGGTGGATCGCAGACTCGTTTAAGAATTCAATTATTTTTCTTATACATAGATGTCCGTATGGTAAAACACATTCTTTTACCAAATACCACCTCTTTTAAGGTTACAAGCGTCTCCTGTTTGTGTCTTAAAAAATCACCCGGTAATGACAATGCTGATTCGTTTGAGATCTAATAAAATGGTGCCTTCATATATCATTCTGTCCATTTGCACAGATGAGCGCTTTTAACAATAATGTTAGTTTCGCGTTGCGGAGTAAATGTTGCGTAAATAAGACGATACACTTCTTGTACAACGTTTGGCCCTATGTCTGCCCACGCAGCATCTTAATCCGTAATAATATTGTACTAATATCTCTGTCTGTTTGTTACGCTTTCACGGTTAAATTGTTGTACTGATTGAGATAAAATTTTATGTAGAGACAGCTGGAGATATGGGGAAGGTTATAGGCAATTATTTTTCTAAAAAAATCCTCCAGAAAGGGGAGTAGAGGGTAAAAATTTCTATGAATCTCATTTTGTTGACTTTTTTTTAACTTTCTACGAAATTTATGGAACAATTGATTAAAACTGTAATTCAATTTTTTTCCATTCCTTAGATGGGTGAAATCGGATGTTAAAGTTTGTATGTTTTTTTTTGTTAATTCATTCATTGGATTTTCGTTAAATTTTCCAAATAATCACTTGAACACAAATATTTCAAATTTTATTTATGTGTTTGAAAATTCATCCTCTAAAGAGGTGAAATATCACAACCATTTCTTTTTTTGCTCTTCTAATAACATTTTGGTTCTTACATAAATACATTACCTTTTGGGCGTAATTTTACTAATATGTTTATTTGAGATAAAGATACCTACAAAGTTTCGTAAAAAATATCCTATAAGTTCAATATGCCTGGATTGACATTTACTGACAGGTAGCCGATGTTATAAGAAATCATTACATTTATTTTAGAAACCAAAAACCAAATCGCGGGCAGTAATTCCTTTATAATACGTCAGACAACAGTTGTATTAGATTAAATTTTTGGAAAAATATCAATAAAAAGTTAAAATATATTAGGTTTTTACCTAGTAACTGTAGTACAAAGTACGTATAACATCAGACAAGCGACGGTTGTTGCCGACACGGTCCTTTACGCAAGGACTGCTGTCAATTTCCGGTCGTGACAAATATTTGCATTCACCGAGGGTGTTGTCGCCATATGTAGCATATACTCGTAGCTCTCTAGTTGTATGTCAATTTAGTTCTGTATACGGCTAGTCATCGTGTTTATACTATCTTACTGATTTTCATGGCATTTTCAAATAGACGCTTTACTTATTAAATTAGCTTAATAGATGCAATTAATTTGCTTATTTTTTTATACGAGCATGCAAATCACCTGATGTTGAGTAGTCGCAGCCCATAGATTTTCACGTACTACGACAAACACGAACGAAATCCTATCTGAGCTCGAACGTTTGTACGTTGCTACTCCTGAGGACTGAGATGGTCGCCTCGAAACGCAAGTAATGCTTTACGGCGGGTTATGAGGGCGCCGGTGGTACCTCCCCGGTCGAACTATAGCCCTTCCACCTTTACGTAAGTAATTATATTATTATGTACTCTCAAGATTTATTATGATAATAATGTGCAGACACAATTTAAGTTAAATTAAATAATTTTGCTAATTTATTTTATGTGTGTGCATTAATTATGTTTATTATTAGACATAAGCGGTCATTAATCAACAATAACTATTATTGAAGACTTTATAATTTATTACATAAGACGTGTGTTTCGGAGTTTCTTTGGCCGACTGTTCTCCAAAACGAAACCTTACAACTCGGTGGTAGTTTATTGACGTTCAAAAAGAGTTCTGTAAAGAATCTACATTGAATAAAATATTTGGCTTTCAAACCTTTGGCCCGTGAGGTCCGTGTGCCAAAAAACGTTTCAAACAAATAGTACCACATTTGATCGCCGCTGCCGGGACAAGAGGGCTGGTTTCTATCTCGCGCAGAGGTGCGATTTCTATTCAACGCGGGAATGCGGCTAGCATTCTTAGAACCATGCCGCATGGGCACGGACTCGCTTTAGATTGTTTAGTTTAGGTTTTTTTTAATTAATTTGAAGATTTTCATCGTTGTAAGTATAAAAATATTTTGATTTTGATTGATTTTAAAGGTGGTAGAGCCGTTAGAGTTCGCCCGGGGCGGTACCACCGCCACCCTCATAACCCGCCGTAAAGCAACACGTTCTTCATGTATTGTGTTTCGGTTG
>DWON01008744.1:0-11895 GCA_018251015.1 Phocides pigmalion okeechobee | reverse complement strand
AAACATCTTGTATATGTTACCTGAGTCTCCAACAAACGTCCCCAGCATGTCTATCTCGTGGTTAATCTCAGTGATCGGTATCTTCAAGCTACGAGGGTCCAAACTTTCATCTACAAAAATACACTTTATGAATATATAGTAGCAATAGTCTACCACCCTAGCCACAAGCTGATTGCTATACTTTGCACACATTGGAAAACTATAGAGAACTTTTGGCACGCAGGTTTCCTCCCGATTTCTTTATCTATTTTGCGACTTATTATTAACGAAAGCCTTGTTCGAATACCATTGTCTATGCATTCAGTGGGTTAGTTGAAATAAACATCGACAGAATAAAATAGAATTTCCTAGCGTGAGCACTACTGGAAAGACAACAGAAGTAGATAAGAGTGGGTTACATCTTTCTGTGCAATCTAAGCATCGTAAGAAGTTTGAAAAACAATACTTTTATTCTATATAGAACATATATAATTACCTCCTTAATATCCGGTTTAAGTCCTAAGTAAATCTTGTTTTTCGGTTAAAGAGATATGGACAGCGACTAAGCTTAGAAGCGCGGCGACCACTTTAGTTGTCAGGAATATAAACGCGTCTACGTACAACCTAAGATATTATTTGGGTATTGTTTGAGATTGGATGGGTAACGATAGCATTACCAACTCAGCTGATCTGTGCGTTCGATTATTATTGTTCTTACGTAATATGCTTTTGTTGTAATGTATGTATAGAAGGAGTAATTAGATAAGAATACAAAGAGTTGCATTTCTGGGCACGATAACGAAGAAAATTGTTGGTTTCCACGGCAATGTGTAGTTCCACACACATGTATTCAAAGTGTCACTTAGTTAAGTGACACTTTGAATACATTAAAAATTAATATCGAGGCATTCGAAAGAAAGCCTCGTTTTAATACTTGGGTCCAGCGCTGGCAGTCGTATATCACACATTTTTTTGAATGCCAGATAATTTTGCAATTAAACAAAATAGATAATATGTTGTTTTATAAATACAATAAATAACGATAATCTTTCTTTAATTTTTATTCTAAATGATTACAATTTAAATATCCAGCAGCTGAATGCGATTCTACTCTAGAAAGAAAATCAAATTTTATTATATTGGGACCGTCCAATACCCTAACAGTATATGTTAGCTGATACAGTATTACCGTTAGATCGCACATCAGATACAACTTCCACCAAATGTTCGTTGATCGCTTGAAAAGACGAATTGATCATCAGAGCCATCACCACGAAATGTGTCGTGATTATGTTTATCACAAAATATCCAAAACTTATTACTGTAATCGTAATCATCGTTTTTACTGCAACAGAAATGTTCCTATAAAGTATGTACTTGAATTTATTTTTGGCAGGTGGTAGAACTATAGTTCGTCCCGCGTAATACCGTCGCCGCCCTTATGCGGTGCGGAGAGGTGGGGTTGCCGGCTACGCTTAAAAGTGAGGCTATCATTTTATTTGTCAGAAGTAGAAACGCCTGTAAGCACTCGTACGAGCGCAGATAGAACTCTAGTCCTGTTGGTTGATTGATCACTACAGATCGTGGACTTCCACATATAAAAACAAACGAAAAGTGGGACGTCCTAAACCTATCTGCTACTCATGCTCGCGAAGAAGAAAACCTCCTACGGGAGGTTCCTCTATACCTGGTTTTCTTTTCAGAGGGGTCTAAAGACCCCCAGGACTGGTCGCTTGACTCCACATCGGTCACTTCACGTAACACTCCTATATTAATTAAAATATAACTATGTAACGGAAAAATATTGATGGCCGGCACGGCCCGTGCTTCGATGCCGCCGTTTAGCGGGCCGCTACGAAATTGGTAAAGCGGCTCGCTTGTACGTACGAATTAAATTAATAAATCAGGAAAACGTACAGTGGGTGCTACACAATTCTAAAAGTAGTTTAATATCCAACACGTTAAGGATAACGATCGTAATCTCCATCACGACGAGCACCAAACCCAATCGCCACGGGCCCGGGTCCGACGCGGGCAACTGGCCGACGCTTTTACGAATCTGCAGGAACATGTAATATACTGTAGTTGTTTTATAATATGGAAATAGCACACGAGCATGTAATTTATCTGTTTGTAAGTGGTCACTACCGCTCATGGACATGAAAAATGTAGCATTGTCAACAATGATTCGTGACCGACTTGTCTTCATTTGAGCCAATATACCAAAATAGCTATTAAGTGTCCTTAAAGGTGGTGGAAGTGTAGTTCGACTGGAAAGGTACCATCACTGCCATCATAATCCGCCGTTATGAAGTTCTTGTGTTTCTGTTGGAGTGGTCTGGTTACCGGCTTCACTTACAAGCCACGTGGCCATCTCAGTTCTCAAAAGATGACACGGATCTAGACAGCAGACAGGATTTTAGTCCTGTTAGTAGATCGACGGAAATGAGAATGGGCTACAGAAATCAATTATCATCATCATCATCATCTTCGACATCATCAGGTGGATAGCACACTCGCTTTTTAGCCTTTCTATATTAAAAATATGTTTTTGTTATAGACCTTTTTACCTTTATTAGATATACATATATTACCTTTTTCGCAAGTTTCCAATAATAAAAGGTTTGTTGCATCCTGCGCCCAGAGTGGAACATTCCAAAGTACAGGATACCCGTGAAGCACACGATTACGAACGACTGTAACACCCACAGCGACACTGAGTCAATACTGTTCAAACCGTTAATCCGGCATCGTGCATCTTGCAGGAGTGCTGCTACGATCGCTCCACCTGCGATACCATTTTCAATATATACATTTCTATTTTATTATACATTACTAGCTGTGCCCGAGTCTTCGTTCTTGTGTTCTTATCTATAAGTAGCTCCTTATAACATCACTTATTTGCCGATGAAAGTTTTTTTTATTGCGTAAGAGTAAGAAACGGGCATGCAGCTCACCTGGTGTTAAGTGGTCACTACAGCCCGTGGACAACCACATAGTAGTAATCTACTACTAAGATGGTCGCCTCTAATAACGTGTAAACTTCTTTAGAATCGTTGTTATTTCAAACCGGAGGCAACGGAAAAAACGACAGGTATGAGACACAAATACAAAAACGTATAAGATGACGCCGGCAAAGAATGAGACAGAAATATATATACTATTTTATATTATCGGTCTCTCCTCTTTGTGCCATGGTTCGTAGCATCCCCACTCCCGTCTTCTAAGCATAGTCGTCTGTAATTAGTGAGCCAGAGCGAGAGAGCAAATGTCGGTGTGTATGTTGTTGCACACTGTTTAATACTTGCTTGTATTCGAACATTTAACGTGTGTTAGTATTAATATAGTAGTGTTCGCTCACATACTTTTCACACATAGTAACTGTACACTGTATGCGGCTGCGTAAGAAGTCAGCGTGGTGTGTTATTATTTAACAGTGCTTGTGAGTATTTTTATATCTTGTTGTGCTAAATAATACGTTTTATAAAATACCGAAAAGTACTACCGAAATGTGTCGTCAATATTGACGCAGAAAAATAAAAATTAAAATAAACTTTGTAATTATCTTACCCTTGTTATATATATTCATTTCATTCTTTTGTCGATTTACTGAAATTACATGTCTATAGCGTGTGCATCACACTTACACCTGTTTTCTTCCAGGTTTTATACTACACGTATACTCTTTTATATATGATGAGATTTTATGATAAGTATATATTAATACAATATATGTATTTATATAATATTTTAATTTGTGCACCTTACCTCCTTTTTGTCCTAGATTCTTTGAGTTAGGAAAAAACGGAATGACAGAAGAGTCTTGAGCGACTTCCGTTTAAATATATAATAAAGGAACTTTATCCAGTATTAAAAATTAATAACCTACAAACCAGATAATGTGTTTAAATTTAAAATAGTGTATTAAAAGTTTTAACATTGTAGGTTTATGACGACAGTATACCAAAATAACGCCTCTATATTAAAACAATTGTACCCCGAACATTTCTAGCGATTATCCAGTACATCCCTGCACCGTGCATACTAGGACCACATAGCCCAATGACAACTTAGGAAAACTTATGGTGACAGGCAATGTGGAAGGCACGGGACCAAGAGGAAGCAGCCTAAAACGTTGGACAGACTAAGTATCACAACAAATGAACATACCCATTAGTGCGGCAATACATTGAGCCGCAGACGGCACTAAACAGAGGGATACAGTATACTGCGCATTGCATACGAGTCACGATCCTCGAGACTGAGGGGCCGACTGAAGAGAGAGGCAGAGAGAGGTGAAGCGGCGCCTTCGGGGAGCGAGACTAACTAGCTTATGACAGTTTGTGTACTTACTACAGAAGAAGAACATCAAGCGGCTGTAGAGTGTAAAGGGGCGGGATATTTGCGACGCTCGCAGCGAGCGGTAGGGGGCGCCGCCCACGTAGCGCGACGCGCGCAGCAACATCACCAGCGTGCGATCTTCACCCTCCATACTCCACCGATCACTGAAATTGAATAATATTTTTTATGTCAGAGAGAAAGGCAAGATTTACTTCACGGCGGAATACGAGTGTGGCAGTACTATCTGCCCACGCAAGCTAGAGTTCTACCAGTTAAATCTCATGACATATTAAAGTAAATAGTGGAGTAATATCCCTCCTCAGTTTGCATGGAGACGCGATGTTATCCTGGAGGAGCAAGCTGGAATGCCCCAAAAATGTGACTTACGTCTGTAAAAACAATATCGGAAACTTGTAGACGTGTGCTGCATCGCACTGAACCAGAATGAGTTATACCAGTGTACGACCTTGAAATGGTTTTTAATTCTTTTGTAATGACCGGTCATGCACGTTGCGAAGGATTGTCTATGTATGCAGGGCTGCGGTAGTGACAAGCATTTAAAATAAAATGTGCAAGTTGCTCTGCTATTTGAAATTATTTATTTATAGTAATTTGACTCGTAATTCATAGGAACGGAATATCAGTATCAGTGTAGGTCTTATTTTACTTTCGATATCAAAAATCTTGCATCTCGTACATATATATTTATCTCATTTTTATTTCCCATATGATAGTTTTATTTACTCGAAATTGTGTGCAGACAAGAGTAGAAGCATATTGACACACACGATTAGTTGTTTCGTGTGATCATTGTCTTTCAAAAGTAATGTAAAGTACTGTATAATCTATATGTTATCAATGAAGGATTTTAAAAGAGTGCCGAGAGGTTTTTCCGCTGGCTTTTTTATCGATCAGTAGTCAACAAGGCGTGCAAAGTCGATAAACTGATTGTACATTATAACTTTGACATTCGTTAAGAGTATGTAAATCTATGCTAATATTATAAATGTGAATGTAAGTTTATTTGTTACGCTTTTACGCCAAAACTACTCGGCCGATTATCATGAAGTATTAAAAAAGGACTACTTTTAAATAAAATATCTACATATATTAAATAAATTGTTAGACATGATTGTTTGTCAAAAAATTTGAGAAGCAAGTTCAAACCCTTCAAATTAATATCTTATTGACTATAGCTTCAGCTGTCTTGAATTTTTGTATATTTCATGTTATTTTGTTGCGTCACTTATAAGCAATACTAAAATATTTCAATGTTTTCGAAGTTAGGTACCAGTTTATTATTCTAGATATTACTCGCTGTATCTCTTTGATATTTATTTAAGGGAGCAAAGCCCCGGGTAAAAAGTAGTATCTTATAAAAAAATGAAACAATTGAACATAAATTGTATTTTTTTTTTGTTTACATTGTACGGAATTCAATGTATTTTTTGTTTTAAAACTGCTGATAAGCTACCTAGCTTATCTACCTAGATATGCTGATAAACTTGTGTGCTATTTCTGCTAAATTGTTCTCATTCATGCAAGTATTAAACTTAATAGTTCGGGACATTTGGATGGCTAACCGAGATGAACGATTTCTGTGAATCAGGACGTTCCGCGAAAATTTTAATGTAATTTAATGTTTTAATATAATTTAATTTATAGTATTTTGTTTGGCAACCAACATTATTTTATTAACACATGTAAATTTATTTTTTATTACTGTAAGTGTTGTTGATTGCTATTAACTATGCTTATACTTATATGAACGTCAAAATATGGAATGTAATTCTGAAATAAACGATTATTATTATTATTAAAATGGGGACATTTGGCAACTCTAACAGTAGCTGACTGCCCTGATCTGTAATTATAAATGGAGAATATCAGAAATAATTATAGCCCTATTAATGGAGTAGATAGTGTTTGCTTCTGCTATAATTAAGGTACAAAAACTCATACAATAGATGAGACGCTAGTCCCGAGAAATGGACAGACAAACCACTTTGTTAGTTTTGTATTGCGTAACCTAGGTTTTTCTGTGAGGAGTTGGGCAAACAGAACGGAAATTCTACCTAAGCTCGTACGTAGATGCTTTGCTATTCTTAAGGACCGAGATGGTGGCTCGCTTTTGAGTCTAGCCGGCAATCGAGTCTCTCCAAGAGTGGTTTTTTGGATGGAATTGTCGTTAAATTTAAGTTAAAATCTGTAAATATAGTCTCTGGAATTTTTGAACAGAGTGTTAGTACCCACTTGGACTGTCAGTCAGTTGCAACTTAACCCTTACCATTTGATTTTTTAATTACGATTGTGTGGGATAAATATGTCCTTTATGCTTATTTTATACTTTTGGAATAAAATAGTTAATTTTCATATAAAACAAAGAAAATATTTATTATAGTTATTTTCTAGAAGCTTGAGAATAAGTTAAAATATACACACGATTGAGGTTATTTTTTTAGAAATTTCATACATTGTTAAAAACTTATGTATGTAGTTCGTGACGTAACCAAATACAATATTGACAAAGAAGTTTCTTCAACTAAAATGCTAAAGGAATTATGGAATATTGCAGTATTTTTACCTGTCAAACGACAATGAAAATAAGTGCGCAACCGTATTAACAAAGATAAAATCCTTCCAGTCAACTAATGAGTAGAGCTGGCACACACCTAGCATCAGGTATCGATACGGCTAGAGGTTGTCAGCCTTATGAAAAGTCATCCTAGGGACAGCGATTAACGTACTGTATGTTACTTCAAAGACATGTTTAATATTACGGTTGTGTGTTTATTTTCGTTTACTTAATTAATCTATATATAACATAGAAAAGGTACCTCAAAACTAATTATTTACAATAAAAGCTTACATTAAACAATATTAAATTGAAACGTAGATCCCTAAAAAGGTAAGAACACGCAATTATTATATGTAGGGCGATATTATCACACTCGTGGTGGACAGCGATGGAGCGTGACGTGTGGACTGTGGACGGCACGTTGGCGATCGCGCTGCGGGTATCGCGCGTGCTCGGCGCGGCGCCGCTGCGGCTGCGCGCTCACGGGGCGGCACTGCACGCGCGCGTCTCCCGCCCTCATGCTTTGTATGGCGTCGTGCTCATCGCCACGCTAAGTAAGCAGCGAATTGAAAGAAGTATAAATGTTTTAACAGTCAGTCTAGTGGAAATCCACCGATTGGATAAATTAATGTATTGATGAGAAGTATATCGAAAATTACAAAGGCTATAAAAACCATGGTACAACCACCACAGACACATATTAGGGAGACATTTAGGAGCAGTAGCACTTCACCCTATGAGCTAAAATAGGACTATCCTAGAATTACAGCGATTACTTACAATGGCGTCTCTTAATATTATTATTATTAATAATAATAATAACATTTATTGCCATAAATAACAAATAATACAATTACAAACAAATATATTTAAAACTAATTGACATGGCAAAAGGAGACGACTCAGCCTTGCTAGCTCGAAATCAAAGTCCCGAGTAGCGCTGTTTTTCAGTCGTTCAAAAATAATGTACTTATATTTCAGGATATATTTATAGGTGGGAGAACAATAGTCTGACCGGGGAGGTACCACCGCCGCCCTTATAATTCGCCGTAAAGGTGGGTTTTGTGTGTTTCGGTTGGAGAGGTGCGGTTGCCGGCTACACTTTGAAAGGAGGCGACCATCTTAGTCCCCAGGAGTAGCAACGTATTTACCTTCGAACTCAGATAGGATTTCAGTCGAGTTTGTGGTGGTACGTGGATGTCTATGGGCTGCGACTACTTAACACCAGGTGGTTTTCATGCTCGTTTGCTACTCTTTTCACATAAAAAATCAACACATTCAAAGCATGATATACGCGTCAACATATTCGATAGAACTCTGATATTTTCTTAATTAAAAAACGAAATAACGATTCCCAGTTATACATATAACAGAAGAATCGATTTATCGAAGAAAAATACATTGACGAAATTCAGTCTTTAAGTCTAGTTCAATCAGACTATCGAATCGATTTTTGCCTTCAGTTTAAATGAAAACGGAAATGTTAGAAATAAAAAATATGAAAATATATTTGTTGGAGTCTATCGCTTATCGCTGTATTTTGTTTTTCTCTCGATTTAATTCGTATAATCATATTACACAGATATCATGGTAATGACCGGATTGGCATTGGAACTAGCGCATAACATGGAAAACATTCAGCGGATGATCGGTGGCAGTACAAACACTGACTTCCTGATGTGGTTGCTCAACACACTTATTACGCACACCCTGGCCACCGTCGGAGTGTGTACAGCACACAGCAGGATGGCACGAATGGTTCATCATTTCAGTGTTATCAAAGAGGTGTTTATTTTTAAGCGATGGAAGTATTAATCGCTTTGTGTCTTTGTTCCGTTTAATGAATGTATTCTATTTAATTTTATGTTTGTCTGGGCTCTTGTCTAATTGATTAGAGTTTTGTAATAGATTTAAAACAAGCTTTTCAATGACCTAGACTTAAAATTTTAAATAAAGCTTATATTATATTGACTTTAGAACCAATCGAGCGCACGCGTGATACATTCACAGACACGGCACGTTCCTTAAACTCACTCGCTCACTCACTAAGGCAGTCTAAGTAGCATGCGTGTGAACTACGTCCTGTAACGGGATTTTGCCATGAATTTTCATTCTTAGGATACAAGACTAACTATTAACCATTCTCTACAGACAAACATTATAATGAACAGTGAAAAAATGAAACGAGAGAAGAAACGCATGGCAATATGTATTCTGTCGTTAACCATGATATTTGTACTGATAATATTTGACTTTGGCTACAGTGTGAAAGTTACTGTATTATTAAAGAAGGATGGTATGGCTTTTGTCCTTAATTACCTAATGGGCTATTGCTTTTATCATACAAATAGAAATTTCAAATGGACACAAAATTGTGTAACTAAGAATTGAATTGGTTCCAAGTGCACATCACAAACACTTGAGCTATCCAACTTCAGTTCAACAGTCATTCGTAATTGATATAACTATTGACACAATACTTAGTGAAACAGTGCAATTATAAGTTAATGAATCTAGCATAGAATACATAATAATAAAAATTGAAAAAATAATTATAATGAAAACTTAAACTAAACAATAAACCTAAACTAAAGGGAGTCGGTGGCCATGCGGCATGGTACCAAGAATTCTGACCCTATACCCATATAGAGTATTAATCGCAATTCTCTGCGTGAGATACGACCCAACCCTCAAGTCACCAGCAGCATCTATCAATAGTTAAATATCGTCGTCACTATTAGTTTTTGTATTAAGACTTGCATCGAGCTTTAGCTTTCAGACATAATTTGAGTTCAATTAATACTTATGCTTTTAAGTTGGAAGAAAAGCAAATTAGCGTGCAGGTCGTCTGATTCAATGGTCTTTGCACACTAGTATCCATCTACTGCTCACCTCAAATATGACCAAAGTCATGCGCTGCTACTCCTGAGGACTGAAATGGTGACCACCCTTGTAAGTGTAGCCGGTAACCTACTGAAATATAAATTGATGGCTATAAATTAATGGATGTGGTGGTGATATATTACTTATAAACAGTGATTAATCATATTGAATTACAGTATTGTCTGCGTGTTTATATGGAGCGTACTACTTGTGTTACTACATCGGAATTGTCCACGAGGTGCAGATTGTCTTCATCACATACGAAATCCACCTGGCAATTGAGGCGCTTAACGAGAAACTGGAACGTATTCTCTCCAATATTCGCGAGACAAGTATAGTTTCTTGTATTTTTGCCCAGTGCATTTTTGACGTGAATAACGTCGTTAAAATTACTTCCATAGGGACGCAATCCAAAAAAACGAATGATAACAAAACCTGGTGATAGATTTTCATGTTGTAGTTATATATCTATCATCCCCACCCAAAATTCAATTATATCATTGGATTGCTAAATCAAAGAATTCATTACGATAGGTAAGGACTGCGACATGTCGCGGGGGAGGGGACAGCCCGCCCTTTTGATGCGTATCGAGATTTCCATTTAGTATAACTTTTTTCTTTAAAATATTAATATTAAAATATAATGTCGGCAACAATTGCTAATTTCTTTCAAATGTAAAATACATTCGAATGTAAATTAGCGTCCCTAAGGGTAGTAAAACAAGAGATGCTATTTTCTGAAGTTTGATATAAACGAATTAATTTTATTTATACAGGACCTTTAGATAAAGAGGAACAGGACAGTCTCCGTCGCATCGCCATCCAGTTCAACTCGATCAGCAACTTCGTAAATCACATAAACAAGGACGATGGAGGGCTCATGCTGCTAATATTCACATGCCTCAACATGTACCTCTTGTTCACTGTGTACTCTTTACACACTGTAATTCTGGATCTTGGTATGCCCGCTAATATTATTAAAGCTTTCGGTAAGAAAATAATATTGGACACGTGGTGATGTTGTCGACAGTCCTTTCTGGTTGCAATTTCACTTGATAGTCAGCGAGATACGATCAACATAGGTCCATGTAGTTTCCGCAGATTCGGTCAGATTTTGGTAGTAGGGTGGTACGTTCGTCCAAAATGGATAAATATTTTCCACATTATACTTCAGAGAATGCCTTTGATAAGGACTGAAGTTTTCGAACCACCTTTAACAATATAACTGGTTCGAAATACCAGCAATTAAAAAGTATATAAAAAAATAAGCTTTTTAATTGCCGATTTCGAAACTGGTCATAGGTCAGATAATCGTGGGTACCTGTTATATAATAAAATGTATTAATTCCGCGACGATATTAGTTTAAAATCATTCTGACCATGAACTTACTGTTGTTGCAGTAGGTGCCGATTTTGAACTCTTCAACGTAATCCGTCAAGTGACATGGTGCGTTATTCACATCACGGCGATGATAGTTTTTGTTGAACCTTGTCATCAGATCCAGAAAGAGGTTAATACTTCCTCTAGTACTCAATTTTATTACTTACTTCTGAACTTTGTTAACAAGTCTTTATCTTTTTGTACGAGTTGTTTATTAAAAAAATATCCAATAATATATATGAAAGGTTCAAATAATTTTGCGATAGGAAACCATTTTTCTTATTTTCGTTGCATTAGTTTCTCGTCTACTTATAGTACGGATTTTTTCTTTGAAATGTACTCCCGACGTTTCGCATACAGTTTTTTTAATGGCGCAGGTGAACCAACTGTGCGTGCTGTTGACCGATCTGATGCAATACTCGCAGCCTCTGGGCGAGCCGACCGCCACGTGTGTCGACGCATTTTACAAGCAAGTGTTTTACGACACGCCCACCTTCTCCCCGCTAGGCGTATGCACCTTTACTAGATCTCTCTTCACAATCGTAAGTCTTCCTCAACGTTATAATCATCGTAATCGTCTGTCTTGTTATAATTGACTTTAACCTGCGACTTTTCCCGTGAAATACTAGCTTAAACGTTATAAACTGTATCCAACCATCAGCCTTTACGTGTCCACTGCTGGATTTAGGCCTCCCCCGGGTGCCGCCACTCTGACCGGTTCTGTGCCCTCTGC
>DWON01008743.1:0-11896 GCA_018251015.1 Phocides pigmalion okeechobee | reverse complement strand
AAAATATATACCATTATACATATTAGTACCAACACGTGTTTCGCCCCAAAACAGAGCATCATCAGGGTAAGTTGACTTTACGATGGTTAATCGGTGAGTCAGACTCACCGATTAACCATCGTAGAGTTTAACTTAAACGTTAAAAGTTTAACTTAAAAGGATATAATCAATGTATGTAATAATTGCAGTATCCGTTTTAAATTTTAAAAATATTTTATAACCAAATTTATAATACTTACTTTTTACAAAAAAAATGAACATACTGTAAAGTTATTTACCAATTAAATATTGAGTTGTCCGGAAATTTCGCACCGCTTTCGGTAGGTAGCATGAGAGACCTGGCTGAATATTACAATTATTGACAACAAATAACATAACCTTTTTTATATTTATTAAAGAACTAAATAAAGATTTTCTTTCAAGTCGTTTAAGAAATGATAAAGTATATAAAAAAATTATAAACTTTAAAAATATGAAAAAGAAAAAGAAAATTTATTTAAAGTGATTCTCGATTATATTACAAATGTATGTTATAGTTCCGAAGAATCTTTGTCCAATTTCAATTCCATTGAAACATAAAATCCCACAGTCACTCTCTTGTGAAAAAGATTTATGTCGGCTTCGAAATTCCCGTGACAGTAATTGGTTCATCCTTTTTATACCGTGAAAATTAAATGTACCATGAACAAAAAACGTCCTATTTAAGATTTAGGACAATCTTGTTTTTCAGATATATTTTTTATGTAAGTAGAGTAACAAAGGAGCATGCAAACCACCTGATACTAAGTAGTGGCAGCCCATAGACAGCCACGTATAACGACTGAAATCCTATCTGAGCTCGAACGTAGGTACGTTGCATCTTTTGAGGACTAAGATGTCGACTCGCTTCAAATTGTATCTGGCAACCGCACAGCTCTAACCGAAATACAAGTAATGCTTAACGGCGGATTAAGACGACCGCGGTGGCACTTCCCCAATCGAACTATAGTTTCCCCACCTTTAAATTATATACCTAGAAATCTAAATTATAAAATGGGACTATTAGATAGGTTTTCGTTGATAAAAAACAGCACTTGCTCACAAAATATTACATACAATTAAAGAAAGACGACTAAAAGACGTTATAAACTCACAATCGATACTCTGAAACGAGGGCAGCGGGTCAATGACACTCGTAGGTATAATACGAAACGTAATACAGTAGCAGAACTGACAGATTATGATCTATGTATATGAGCATTAGTCAAGGCTAGGCGAAACCTGATCTCGCGAGACGAAGTCAATTGGAGTCAACCCATGCATTTAGATAACATTCGGCGGAAGGCACTGACGGCTGTCCCACACAGTTTAATACGCTTTTACTGTTGTTTAAACCCATTTGTATGCCTTGACATAATTACGAGTTGCAATATTATTATCTGCTCAAAAATATCGCGTTGGTAATTTTTAATGGTACCAAATTAATAGTCTGTCGACTTTAAGATTAACAACGGTAAACAATATTATTAAAGCTGGTTTAGATGAGAAATAATGGAAGAAATAAAATAAACTCTTAAAATAAAGGTGCAATTGATCTCAGTTGCTATCTCAGGCTCATCTATTTAAATTATAACAGTTGTTAAACTTCGTAAAAATACGATGGTTAAAATTATTTTGACTAATATTATTCGAAGTAACGGGTATGACCAAGTAGTTGAGACTGAAGGTCTATATGGATATGGTCCCAAATGTCTATGAGCAAGTGACTACTTATCGTCAAGTCATATATGTAGGTGCTCGCTCGCTACTTCAGCTACATAAAAATTAATTACAATAATGAAAATCGTAAAACTAATAATAATAAAGCATAACCTAAACAATCTAAAGGGAATCCGTGCCCTTGCAGCATGATTCTAAGAACGCTAGCCGCATTCCCGCGTTGAATAGCAAATGAAATTTACTACGCGGGATATTAACCAGCCCTCTTGTCACCGGTGGTCAAATCAAACGTGAGCTGATTGTTGGATTTTTTTTGGCTCTCGGACCCCACGGACCCTATGGACCAAAGGTTTCAAAGCCAAGCGGAACAGACACGTAATCACTGCTTAGTGGAACATATTTGCGATGCTTGGCCTCTTCTGCAGCCTCCACCGCAGCTCCACCCCACCACAGCCCTCGACGTCGTTCCCACGAGTAAATAAAAATTAAGTAAAAAGTGAAGTAAAAGTATAAAAGTAATGAAGGTAGCAACCAACATAAAATGTACTTATTTGGCGTTTATATTAAGTAGATATATAAGTATCATATCACACTTAAAATTTCATTAAATCGCTCTTATCTTAGTGACCCACAGAATATCCATATCGTAATTATATTGTTAATAGAAAACAAAGCATTGAAATCCTTTTATAAACCCTAAACAAAGAAAACTCATATCAAAACGACAATTGTTTGCTCCTTAATTAACGCCAAAGCTCTGCTATAAAACTTTGTATTAAATCATTTTCGCTTCTATTTGCGTCTCCACAGAGTTATAATTTCAATAAAATGTTCAAAAGAGAGAAGGTTTCGCTGTTTCAAGTTTTTATGCAGTTTTTAAAAACACTTTTGGTTTCGAGTTTTTGTTTTTAACATCAAGAACAAGTATTGTTTACGATTGTTTTGAGTCGTAACGAAAATAAATTTAATATGTTTATTTAACGTAAAATTAAAAGGACAGATCAATAGGCCACAGGTTACCGATCAGCTGAACAGATGAGCTAAAAACAACGGAAAACCATTGGCTTCTAAAGAGTCAGTTGCAGTTTTACCAAAAGGAAATCCTATGACTAGTTGCGGAATTGAAAAACTGAAGAATATAAGTTATATAAAGATGATTTCTGTGTTGATTAAAAATGTGCATATCATAGAAAAGGACAATCTTTAGACATGCTTATTTACTAGACCTGTATTTAATCCGACCAGTGCTTTGATGTTTCAATTTCACCTAATTATGTTAATTACAACATCATCAACCATTCATTCATCATCAATAGTTCATTCATCATCAAAAGTAATGATGTCAGTTAAAAATTACACACCATGCTTTACACATGTGACATTAAGTAAGTTGAATCGGTGGTTGGATTTCCGCCGTGTAACAGCACTGGGCCTATAAGTAAATATATTACCAACTAGCTTTTACCCGCGACTTCATACACATGGTACATAAATTGCCATAACTTCTTTATTTGTTAACTGATGTAAATAAAAAAACATTAAATGTTAAGTGAAGCCTATCACAATATAAACCTAAAAACTTTATTCAAATCGGATAAACCGTTTCTGAGATTAGCGTGCATAAATATCCAAACATACAGACAAACAAAATGAAAAACATTGTTTAGCATTCTCTTGCTTTATTTATATATGGAATACAGAACCTAGAATGTAGAATATAAAATATAAATGTACAAATTGATTTACAGTAGATTCGTGTTAAATTACTATTATTATTATTGTTTCAATATTAATTAAATTATCTGTTAAATTATAAAAACCAAAATTTAAAACATAATTATTATAACAAAAAAAACGACTTAAAAATAAAATGATCTGAGTTAAAAATTTTAAATTCTCTTGCTTATATAAAGACATCCCATTAAGACTTTTTACAACCACATGAAATGACAACTATTTTTGTAAATAAAACAGTAAGTACGTACTTGTACTAAAAAATTGGTATAGCGAAGCTTCTACCAGCCGGTAAAAAACCATTAGAGTGACATTGTTTTTTAACTTGAAAATAAAATAACGCTGCCGCGGTATTTTTCTATAAACAGCTCACAAAAACTACGATTATTTTTTGCCTCCGTACGATTTTATAATCTTTCCATTAAAATCAAAGTCATTGGAGTTATTTTCCTGTGTTTTTGACGAAATAAGTTACCATTTGAAATAAGTTATTAATATGAATTTACGCTACGATTTAAAATAGTTGATATAATAAGTTTTTTTTAGTTAAAGGAGGAAACGAGCATTCAATCTACTACTATTAATATTTTTACACCCAAACACTGAACAAATACTCGTCATCATCATCACACAAATACTTCTCTTAGATAGGAATCGAACCCACGACAATCGGCTCAACAATCAGAATCACTATCCACTAGATCAGAAGCCCAGTCATCGAAAACAATGCCTGATAATACCACACTAATAGCGTTAAATAATAAGGATTTCTTTCCAATTTCAAAAATAGAAACTATTGCTCTTTAAACCTAATAATACCCGATTTATAGCGTTAAATAATAAGGATTACTTTCCAATTTCAAAATTCGAAGTTGTTTGCTCTTTGTACCTAATAATACGCGATTTATAGCGTTAAATAATGATGATTCCAATTTCAAAAATCGAAACTGTTTGCTCTTTGTACCTAATAATACCCGATTAATACCGTTAAATAATGAGGATTACTTTCCAATTTCAAAAATCGAAACTGTTTGCTCTTTATACCTAATTAAATGATACCCGATTTGTAGCGTTAAATAATGAGGATTCCAATTTCAAAAATCGAAACTGTTTGCTCATTAAAGAGCGCTGAGCCTTGAACACTTGGCACAGAAACGGGTGACATTGTAGTACGACTGCAGTACAATTGGAACGGCACGGTTACACCTGCTCCCATTCACAGTTTGCATATGAAGCGATAACAGTGGCGAAAATATTGTACCACTTCATCAAGTGAGACACTATTTGAGTAACTTGAACTTCAGACCCATGCTGCTTTTTATTGTACACTAAATGCTTTACTATGTCATTTATTTTTCGTAATTTACTCTCTTAATATAAATGGATATAAGAGCAATATTTTGTGACATTATTACTATATTATTCATCGCTATACTATATAGCACAGAGGCTTAGCATTAAGTGTTAGTAAATTTAATTATTCGTTAAAACACGGGAAATTAAAAATAACTGTAATGGACATAATAAAGAATGCACTTAATTCTAGCACAATATAAAATTACAATTCCTTCCTCAATTTATAGATACAAAGGCAATTGTTTTTCAGTTTTTTTATTTATATGGTATTTAGGTACCTCTCTTTAGGTGTCTCTAATGCAACTATTCTATGTAATATGAAAGTGAAAATTTTATTATTATTTTTTCCTATTAAGCGAGATTTACTGATTCCATTTACCAGATTTTTTTGCAAAGAGTGTTTGTACTTCTGATCTCGGTATATGCAATATGTTTTCAAACTACTTAAATATATATCTTGGAACTGAGCAATGACCAAATAAATATATATAGTTAAAATCTCCTTTTTAAGCAAGATTCCTCAAATTACGTATTACAATGTGGTTTATTGTAGGCATCTAAATTAAGTTTATATTTCACGGATAAAGGCACAAGTTAAAGCTAGTAAAAATGTAATTAGAGGCTATAAAACTAATGCATTAATCCCATACATTTTGCTTTGATAATCACGATGCTTCCTAAGCTTGATAAAACCAATGTGTTCTCAATCACCACCACACCACAACACGACTCTCAAGAAATAAGCGGATTGTAAAGTATATTGCCAGACTGTTTACGATACTCGTCTATAAGAAAATTATTAATGTATTCAGGTCAACTGTGAAGAAATACGACCATAATGAAGCCAAGGGATAAACAGTTTGGTTAATGGGCGCACGCGTGGTAACGGAAGAAATGAGTTTTTTAATTAGTTCGATCTCATTTCGTGGTCTTAGTAAGTAAGTGTATAAGACTTTTGCTCACAGTTCTGTTCAAAATTAAACTCAAAATATTATTATTTGGAGTAGATTTACTGAAGACTGTTTGAACGTCAACAAACTAACACTTGTAAGGTGTTTCGTTTTGGAGAAAAAGCGTCGAAAGAAACTCCAACTCGTGGATAATTCTATATTAAAATTTAATTAGTCCCTAATGTTTACGTTTAAACGTACATAAATTGCGTTATGTTAAATTAATGACATCGCAATAAAAATGTTACCATTTTATAGTTTACATGATTAGTTGCAACTCGTTAATACATATATGGTTTTCTCCTATGTAGTTAAGTAGCAAAACTAAATCATATTCAGTTATTTAATTTCATTATAAGGTATTTATGATATATGGTATGACATTTAATGAATATCAAATATACAATGTACCGTACCAAACCGTACATCGACCTTGTTTACCTCATATAAAAAGACAAAATTCTGAATTTCTTAACTCGATGCAACGTTTTAGCCTTATATAAACTTTCCTAATAAGAGTCCTAAGATGGACTTATTTGACTCAGTATTTCATAAAATTATGCGACGCAATACAATCCATAGACAAGCTAATCTCACCGACATAGCTCTAGGATTAACAAATTAAAGGGGTATGGGGCATCCGGCCAGTGACAGGCAGCTCCCGGGGGAGTTATTGGGTTTAGCGTCCTCTGGCCATCGAGGGAATTACTGCCAGCTCTGAACGGAATCGGTATGAGCCGCGAAGATCAGCTATACTTTCTAGTTACATCACTATATATTAATTAATATTACGATGTTAATGGAAATGATAAATGTAACGAGGATTTCTTTGCTTAGACTACAATTCAAAATTATTCATTTAGATATAGAGATTATAATTATATGAAAACAGATGCAAAAGAGCATGAACCCACTTAATATTGAGTCGCTACTGTCCAAAGACATTCACATGCAACCTTAAACAGGACTGATGTTCTTCATACGTTAATGTACCCGATGACTCTTTTCTAAATATAAACGACAATAGGACCAGAAAAAAAAACGGAATTTATAATTTAGATATCTGCTTCGGAGGAGGAGTCGAACCTATAACCTTTTGCAAGATAGACTGCTACGGTAACCGCTGCCACACGGAACTTCATTGTAGGTCAGACGTAGACAAAATAAAACCAAACATTTGTGAGCAAATAAATAGAAGTCTATTTTATTTCTTTGTCAACATTTGTACAGGAAATGATGTCGCAGGCACACACATTACCAAGACATGCCCGCTTTTGAAATGGGATCAAGAAATAATGTGTTCGATATAACGCAAATAGCACAAAGATACCGGAAGCTGAATGTAGGTTTGTTTTAAATCCGCTTCACGAAACACGTATGCACTATCCTATTATAAGGAACTACTATGGAATACTGTCAGCCAAATAGATTTAAAACGGACTAAAACTCACCAATCCTAAACAGACATAGCCTATCAGTAAGATTTTGACCGCCTCGCAGTTCCTGTATGGGAATCCGTGTCTGGGATTCCAATAAAGCAACTCCAATTTTTTGGACATAATGTGCGTGTTAGAAATTAATTTTCATTAGCTTTAACGGTGACAGAAAACATTATAAACCGTCTGAGAATACTTATATAGTTTTTATAGGTGTATGAACACTACTAATCACTTGCCAGCGTAGTGGGCTATGGTGCCCTTATCATGAGAGAAGGGCTCTACCTAGAAGTGGGACAGTAATGAGTTGGTGATGCAGACATTAGTCCAACGCTATTGCCTGAACGAGCGAATAATATGGCGATACTGCAGTTTATCCGACAAGAGTTTCTTCCTTTAGAGCCTTAAGTATAACTTTAATAGAATAAAAGGATTACTTTCGTTTAGAATCTATACAAAACTAATCCTTATCAGTTGATATATTTTACAAACAACTAAAATAACTTGTTAAACAGTTTAGTCATGACCGCAATCTTTACAACTGGTTCAAAATATCACCCAAGCAAAAGCATTAATCGTAAGTACCAGTTACATAGTAAAATCTATAAATTCTATTGATAATATTAGTTTTAAACCAGAACTTAACAAACCTTTGTGTTCTTATTTTAACAAGTCTTATAACTTATTCTATGAATGAGACCCTGAAGCATTTGCATAATATTAAATTCAAGTTATACATGCACAGTCACGTGTACCTACATACAAATCCAGTGATTTACCTTGAGACAGATTTGGAAGCACAAAATGTATTATGAATCTAAACTAAATCTATTCACGATTATCCTGTGGATGGTTTTATAAAACCCTGTATCGTTAAAATAAAAAGTATCTTTTATAAGCTATGCTATTAAATGGTTTATCGGAAACAAAACGTCTTTTAAAAACCGATTCAGTAACTTTAAACAGAAAAATGTTTATTTATGAGTTAATACTCAAATAAAAAAACATCGTAATCAAAAATTAAATAAAATGTAAAAAATAAAAAATGTGTATTAATTTTTCTTCTTTATAATTACTCACTATGTCAAACTTTTGTATTTATTTTGTCAAGAAATATGTATTTGTTGTGTTGTCCATAAAAACTTTATACAATATCGATAAAACTAGATAGAAATTGGTACAATGTCTCAAAATTTTAAGAACCAAAGTGTCATCATATATAATTAAAAAACGTTACCCTCAAATATAAGTAATTGTTTAAAAACAATTAGATAGTTTAACACTTCTCACATTTCTGAAACCGCTATCTGTTTATCGAAGATATATGACAAAACTATAATGAAGGGCTTTTATTAATACACTTTTTTAGAATTTTTGTTTCTTCGACTGTGTGACTGTTAACGCTCATGTCGTATACGGCTTATACGATTTCAGTGCGATTTTCGCTAATGAATTTTAGTAAGTTTCACTTGACATTTAATGTTCGTTTCATCTATATATAACAATTATAAAACAAAGTCCCCCGTCGCGTCTATCTGTCTGTCTGTTCGCGATAAACTTAAAAGTACTGGACGGATTCCTGAGGAAGGTTTTGGTGCATAATAAGTAAAGATTTTTTGTGTAAATTGGGCGAGAAATTAAATAATTAAATTCAATATAATAATTCAGTAGGCGTTTGAAATAGATATTTCTAATTGTTCGTTTTTGCAACTTGTTATTGATTCGATGCATGTTTAAAAGAAAAATAATGTAAGTAAATATTACCCGAGCGAAGCTGGGCTGGGGTCGCTAGTTTAGGTATAAATAAAAAAGTTAATTCCTAGCTAGTAGCTAGCAATTACCTTAAATAAAACACTTAAAGCAAATTATCATGATAACTTAACTCAGAACTAAAACAAACCCTACTGTACATACTATATATTTTATTAATTGCCCCTTATATCCTGATCGCAAACACTGCTTCAAAGGAGCCTTTATATTTACTTGCGTGGGTACGCCTTTCATCTAGCTTATTAAAAGCTGTCCAGCCTAATTTTCTCGCCAGCTTTGTCGTACTAATTTAAATTTTGCCTCGAAGCGTCTAAAAACCCTTTTATCGTCGTACCCGTAAAAATAAGCGGCTGTTACATATTAACCAAATAATGAGCGACCGTATTCCGAATCGTGTTTTCAAAAGATTTATTCTAATTGGATACAATGTTTCTGCTTGATTTGTATTTACTTTTAATATATTACTCGGAAATTGATATTGTCTACAGAGTTTCTGTTTATTTGTTGAAATTTTTTTTAACAGATAGAATGTAATAACAGTGAATGGAATTGATAAAAAGAATCTTCAGTAGGAAACCAAGCGTATACGAACACATGGTTGATAAGGTTTTCTGGATGACGAGATTGTCTGGAAGAAATAGCTTTTGTAGCGATAAGACCTATTGTGCTGAGCTGTAGTGTTTGGAATGATCTTGTGGTGTATTTCTCTATCCTTAAGAGTGAATTTTTCGTATCAAATTTTAAGCGGACCAAACCCAAAGCATATATACCCTTTCAAACAAAAAAAGTTTCTTAAAAACACAAATCGTTTAATAAACGAACGAAAATGGTTGTCCCATTGCCATAGCTCTGGTGGCGTTCCACTCAAGCGGCTGCTGACCTCGAGGTTTACCTGACTAATTCACAGAGGATCTAATATTTCAGTTGCTGGAAACTGACTGGGCTGGTTTTCAAGTTCGGACCAAAGTGAGTTAGGTGCAAACCTCCTCCTGGTACATTATGTTATAGAACCCCTACTCACGATTAACGATTTTTTATTTTTAATTGCGGATATTTCGAACCAGTTTCATGACTCGTGGTCACGGCAAAACTGATAGACTGAGACAATATGGCCTAAGAGCTCTCGAAGCTGGCAGGAGCTGGGAGGATGCAGTTAATAAATATCGGAATTTGGTAAGAAACATATAAAAATACAACATGATAGAGAATATCCTCTTATTTTAAAAGGGGTAAAAAGACATCCAGTAGAACCTCATATTCCGTTAAATATTTATTTTTAATGATATAAATATAAATACATAGGTATATCACGCAAACCTATGCTCAGATATGTAAAACATGAGCTCTAGAAGCTCTACATTATGGAAGACTTGCAGAGAGCTATTAAAATACGTGACCACGCAAAAACATAACACAAGATAAAGCCTTGTCAAATAGTATTTCTATATTCCACAGTATTAAATTAAAAATAATTTTAACCTGCTTATGTGCTGACGCGTTACTTATAAGGTATTGTAGGCATCAGTTAGTTTTTAATTCATACAACTAGCATTTATGGTCTAGTAAGTGACCGTTCAACCAAATGTCAAGGTGGGACTATAGTTCGACCGGGTAGGTACCACCACCGCCCTCATAATCCGACATAAAGCATTATTTGTGTTTCGATTAGAGTGGTTGATGGTTACACTTTGAAGCGAGGTGACCATCTTAGTCCTCAGGAGTAGCAACGTATCTACGTTCGAGCTAAGATAGGATTTCAGTCATGATTGTGATTGTACGTGGATGTTTATGTGCTGGGACTTCTTAACATCAGGTGGTTTACATGCTCGTTTGCTACGCTTCTCACATTAATAAAATATTCATATACTATAGTTATGTTTTGTTTATTTTTAGAATTTCCCTTCTATTCGTTTAGATGATTATGAGTGAAAGCTCGTTAAAATTATTACGTGCGGTTTATTGCTAATCATAATTTTCCACTTATCGACTCGCTATCGAGCTAATGGTCAAACTTTTAAATCTGTTTATATCTGCTTAGTTATATTCTATGAAGATTTTTATAGGTACCTGTTTTTTTTTATTGCGTAAGAGTAAGAAACGGGCGCACATGCCACCAGATGTTAAGTGGTCACTGCAGCCCATGGACAACCACGACCAGTCTCAAATAGGACAGAAGTTCTATTTAAGGATGGACCCGGATGCATTCCTACTCTTGAGGACTCTTGAAGACGGTCGCCTCCAATAACGTGTGTCCGGCAACGACACCTCCCCGGCCGAAACACAATAAATAAATAACATGTTGCTTTACGGCGGGGTTATGAGGGTGGCGGTGGTACCGCCCCGGCCGAGCTCTAATGGCCTACCACCATTAATGTCTAGGAGTAGGATGCTAATAAAGCTAAGGCGTTTACTTCAAACAAAAATATAGTTATTTTTATCACTACAATATATCAAAACAACCTTTTCTTTTTCTAAAATCTGATTAAAGTTCTCTCAGCCACCGTAATTAGATTTCATTATGTAAATAATATCGGTCTAGACAATCCGTTCCGCGCTAATTAAGTCTTAAACAACATATTATTTATAGCATAACCATGAGACTATAATTAAATGTGCTTACAACCATAACTATACAGGCAAAGTCGGCAGGAACTTGTAAGGATTTATTGTAATGAGCTTGTTAATCCTATGGGATTCTATAAGCTGTTTACCTTCCGTCAACTTGTGGCAAACACGATAATTCTAACTCGTTTACAGTAAAATGTGCTTGTTGTTTTAGAGTTTCTTAAATAATTTTAAACGTGGTAGAGCCGTTAGAGCTCGCCCGGGGCGATACCACTGCCACATGTTTTTCGTATCTTGTGTTTCGGTTGGGGAGATGTGGTTGCCGGATACACATTATTGGAGGCGACCATCTTAGTCGTCAAGAGTAGAAACGCATCCGCGTCCATC
>DWON01008742.1:0-11897 GCA_018251015.1 Phocides pigmalion okeechobee | reverse complement strand
GCTGCATTCCCGCGCTGGATAGCAATCGCAATTCTCTGCGCGAGATATGAACCAGCCCTCTTGTCACCGGCAGCGTAGATCAAACGTGGTACTATTTGTTTTAAAAATTTTTTGGCACGCGGACCCTACGGTCCAAAGGCTTCAAAGTCAAGCGGAACAAATACGTAATCACTGCTTAGATAATGATAATCTTAGTTAATCTTTGATTTCTTGACAATTATAGTTTTCATTTTTGTATAATACTCTTTTAGTAAAGAATAAAGATTTTTTTAAAGAGCAAATAATACAATACTTCCAATATTTATCTACCTATTTATTTAACAGTTGGAGTATACAGAATTCATACCAATTCTAATATACATACATGTATAGCATCGTAATTTTGTAACCATTCTATTTTGTAGTACTTATTTAAGTTTTTTAATTATTAACACCGACTAATCTTTTCTACTAACAGATTCAATCAAATTCAATTCAAAAAGGAGATAGGTTTATATGAATACGAACATACTCTATAATCTGCTTATTTCTGTATCAATGAACAGGAATCAAACACGCTGATCACTGAAGAGGCATCCGAAGTGGAGAACGAGCAACCTACCCCGGTAGCTATAGACAATTCAAAGGTAGAGACGCTTCGGAGTGCGGCGCGGACCGCCACGCGTCCACAGCGCCCAATCGATGTTATCACCGTAGATCCTCCAATAAATATCAGTCCAGACGCTCCAGAGAATGCTTTTAGCAGCGCTAACAGAGTAAGTTATTCTGTGTGCAATCTAGCCTATTTTTTTGGGTTGTACGCGACAAATGAATCGAATAAATTATGCTGCATTTGATTTCTTATAAAATACCTGTTTGTGCCATATGGTGACGCAAAATAAATTGTCTGCCGTCTCACGGGAAATCAAGCGCATAATTTGAAGTGATTTGAATTCATGATAAGGGACCAGGAAATTGACAGTTCATTACATGAACTATGTATTAAAGTTAATATGTCCTTGGTCGAATAAAGTAGGTACATCCGTCTGTCGGCTCAACAGAAATTATTGCACGTGGATAAAACTTAAAACTACTAGTTTGGCGGAGTTAGCGTAGTATTAGTAAGTAAACGTTCAATAGATTGAATAAAGTATCAATGGTTCAAATATAGGCAGAAGCTTGAGCTACCAACAAATGACTAATGATTAGTGGGAGTAAAATAAAAAGCAAGAGTCACGCGCAAAATGGGGCGGACTCTGCCCTGCGATGGGATCACCAGATTTTTACAATATTGTACTAGGTATCGAGCGCCCAGTCCACTTGATGGTAAGTGGCTACTGCTGCCTATGGTCATAATCATATCTATATAAAAAAGTCGTATACGAAGTCGATCACGCGTTGTTACTTCCGATGACTAAGATGACTTCATAAGTTACTTTTGGAACACAGCTTTCCACTGAAGCACAAGTATTTCTTCAGGTTAGGAATTATTGTGGCTGACATTGTATTCGCACGGTCCAAATAACTATTATTTTTTAGAACCATAACAAAAAAGTTCCGGTATTCCTAGATCTAACGGATCAAGTGGAGAACAACTTTCGTAACAAAATGCGCCACTTATTTGCCAACATTTAAAGTAACAATCCCAATCGAATCGCGGAGTTGTGGCCGATATTTCTCATAAAAAAATGTTGCATGTTCGTTGTCCAAGCATTAAATGAATTGTGTATAATGTGCTTAAAGGTCACGACGTAGCGATTAGTTTACCGACCAGCTATTTATATTTACATTAAATTGGAACTTGAAATATTATGAAACAACTTGAAACCACAAACTATAGTTTATCGTAAGTCACAATACTTTTCAATTTTAGAGTAGTGCGGTAATAGATACAGGCAATTAAAAAAAAAAATGTATTTGGCCCCCGTATCGTTTAATATAACAATATGATAAGATTTTCCAGAATATACATAGGTTGAATGCAAAAGAAATTTATTTCAACCTCGCCTTAAATTTTACTCGACAAACCGATGACCGAGTGACTCTTCTAATACAAGCATTAGTAATTGGAGGTTCTCAATTCAATTTAATTCTCTCTCTCAATTAATAATAATTCTTAATTAATAATTCAACCGTGAAAGAGGAAATGAGGGATGAAATTTTATATCCACGTTATGTTTAAATTAGAATCGAGTAATGTATCTAAAAAAATTAAAAATATGTTTGAAACGAACGAGTATCTCGAAGATTAACAAAACAAGAGATGTCATTTCGTTCAAGTTGTTTTTTTACTTTAAATTATTTAGTTTAAATTATTTTCAATCCGTGTACAGGATGAACATGGTCAATCCATGCTGCACTTCGCAGCTGCGCGGACGCACACCAACAACGCCTTGTTCCAACTCCTGCAAGAGTCTGACGTCAGCCTGGGCTACCGAGACGAGCTGTATCGGACAGCGCGAGACGTCTCTATACAAGCGAACGTACCAGAGAACACCGTCGAAATTGATAAATGGGTGCTACATTTAGCTGCTAGAGGTAGGTTGATTTCTAACTTTTATAAGATCTAGTGATAATATTTGTGACTAATTTAAAGGCTGGTCAGTTTTCTATCAAATTTGAGGTTTATGATTTCAGAGGTTGTTGATTTCAAAGGTGATAGCGTTTTTTTCTGACTTAAATAATGACAATTTTTTTAAGTTCGATAGCAAACTTGACTTATTTTAGCCTTGTAGCTACTGCCTTTTCATCCTTCTTCCGTGTTCTATTTTGAAGAGTAACGGAAGAAATATTGCGTTTTAAGTCTTCTAAACGACTTCACTATCACGAGGCCTTTTTGTCACTTTTTTTGGGGGCACGCTAACTCTCGATAGTTAATTTATAAATTTTTGTAACCATAAATCCTTTATGAAACTTTGATGTTTCAAAGTTATTTATAAATTTAGTAATGGACTGTTTGAACTTAATTTTGATAATTTTGATCTATTAAAAATATTTTTTTTTTTGTAAAGGTTACCAAACATGTTTTTTTAATATTTTTTTTAATTGTTTAATTTTTTCAGTCTATGGCAATTTTTCGTTCTTTTCTAAATTTTCATTGGTAACACCGTGTACCCACAAAGCACCGACTATCACTATTTAGTAATACATTATGTATACACATAACAACTAAAGTAAAGAAAATACGACACGGTAACCTTTCAGGCGAAACCGACAAAATAATGGAGCTTCTGCTGCAAGGTTACGATCACATACTGGATGTAACCGACGAGGAGGGCGCGTCAATAACTGAGGTGGTGTCGCAGCGCGGTGACAGCGAAATGAGCAATTTGCTCGCGTCAATACCTGCCTTCGAGGTATATCTAAATTTATCGTAGAGCGTATTGTACAATATACAATTCTACAAATACAGAGTTGCGCTTTAAACTATTCTAATGATGTTTTGGCCAGTTTCGAAACCCTTCGTCAACTTAATGTCAATAGCGATGTCCGGGAGTATTTCAATTAATTTCATTATGCTATAAAACTCCGTAAAGCAGACTAAAAACAAAATAAATTATCTCTGATCAGTTTTCATTGCCGTGTTCGTGTAAAAATAGATAACTTTTACTGTACTAAACTGTATTAAACTCAATGGCATATCTCTTTTCACGGACTCTTAAGGCGAAAGAGACAAAATAAATAATGACGCAAAACTAATTCTTTGTGTAATATTGGAGTAAGATCGCCCATACAAATAAAACAAGAACAACCGACTAGTTAAAATTACTATCTCTTATACATTCAATAATTCAGTAATGTTTACCTAGTATTTTAAGGAAAACATAATTAAAAGAAAGAAAAAACAAAGGAAAAAAGCATATACAATCAATACATCTTATGAAATTGTCGATTTGGTTGCGTTACAGCCGATTTGAATAATGAATAAATATTTTTTTGCTTCGAGTAAATTGATAAAGGAATATTATAATTATTGTCGTACTCTGTCAAAAAATTTAAGCGTAAATAATGACGTCTTATTAACTAAACATGCGTGAAAATTTAATTATAGTAAATTATTTATAATAGTAATAATAACACTTGAATAAACAGTATGGTGCTATAACAAACAAAGCACTAATAGGGATAAAATATATCCATGGAATATTTTTTGATATAATAATTGCTACGTATAAATTACCAAAAACTCTGAAGCAACATTCCTAACATCTGTGTTACGATAGTTTAATGCTATTGGCAGGTTTCTTTAAGACTCCACGTGACTATAGAATAGGATATATTTACTTTGGGATATATATACATCTGACAGCAAGTCATTAAATATTTCGCCGGGGCACGGGTCAATGCCTACATTTGGGGAAAGCCTGGAAGTTACTCCAGACACTAGTCCAGTATATTGATGGAGATACACATTAGGAGACAATTCGTCTTCCGGGTGGGTTTAAGAACTGTCATATGTCTTTACCAACCAGGACCGTCGATTTATGATATCGATACAATCAAGAAAGAGCGCAACTTCAGGTCCCGAATGCGCCCGACGTAGCTGAACTTCATCGATCATATTCGTGCTATACAAACCGCGGGATCATTCATATTTCAGTTCATATACATAATGTACGTAATAAAAACATTTATGTCTAGGAATCAAGAGAATCTCTTCACGGTGCCATACGGCGTGGAGATCTATCAGCAGTCCAAGAGGTATTAGCGGGTGAGGGAGGTAGAACCCTCGCATGCGGGCAGGACTCATATGGCAGGACCTCCCTCCACGTAGCTGTGTTAGCCGAGCACGAAGACATAGTCGCACATTTAGCGGAATCTTGTCCGGAGCTCCTCAGAATTGGAGATAATGTAAGATAATTTTCACAGTGGTAGTAAATGTACGGTGCGATCGGGGAGGTACCTTTGTCATAGATATTTTCTAGCATGAAACAATTCTTATGTTTTGGATGTTATTGTATAGTTTCCAGCTCATTTAAATACGAGTAGATACGATTATTTTATTCGTCGAGAATGGCAAAAGATGTATCTAATCACACTGATCTACATCAAATGTGACTTCTGCTATATGTGGAGCTAGTAGATGTTTACACCGTGACGGCTGCTCTCACTCACCATCACATAAACTGGTGCACATACAACCTCAAAATTGAATGAATCTTAAATCACAAGAATAGGTTGCTATTCTAGTTGTAAGATTGGTACGTAGATGCGTTGGCATCTACTTACCAAACTTATACTGCACAATGTAGATATCCACAGTTTTCAGCAATTACTTAAACTCATGCAAGCAGGCGTATGATACCGAATCATTTGTAACTCCGATAATATATGAAAGTTTGATTTTTGGCTGGCTATCCGCAACGCGGGTAACAACATAGTACATAAACACGCTAAGATTATTAATCATTGATATATTTAATCTGTTTGCAGCTGGAGCGGTCACCCCTGCACTACGCGATGGGTGTAGATAAAATAGAGTCGTTAAGTAGAATACTAATACGAGCGGGCGCTAAAAGAGTCCTGAAAGATCTCAAGGGTCGACAACCTTCGTACTACTTCATGAATAAATCCGACATACTACGTTTAAAGGAAGAAGAATCCGTTCATTAATAATCTAAATGTAAACCTTTTTATGTTGGTACGAGAAATGTAATGTTTCTATCTGATGTGTGAAGTAAGTAAGTTCAATTTGTGGTATTAAAATTAGAAATGTCACTTAAACGTCACTACGATCACTTCAATTAAATATATAGATTAATTGTTTCCTTCTTGCAATGTTTTCAATTAAAATGCAAAAACCCAACAGATTTTTAAGTAGCTAGTTAAGATCATAATTTGGAGTTTGTGCAAAATTTTGTACTCGCCGGGACCCTGGTATAACCTATTAATAATCTATTATTAATTAAGCTAGTTTGTTAAGAATAAAAATACATTAAAAAGAAACTTGTTTTATTTCCTCTAAATAAATATTTATATCATAAGCACGTAATTACAACATGTAAGTACAATAATAGGTAAAATTTGACGTTATTACAATATTAGTTACTAAGTACATAATATTCTAAAAATTTAAATTTACTCAAAAACGATACAAACCGCGACTCAACGTTACACTATACTGAATTTAATTTTAAAAATACTAAAAAGAGATATCATATACCATTACAATATTTTTCATCATGGCGGAGACTGCCACGGTATGGGGTTTATGTACATCTGGGAAACAGAACCACGCATACCTGATGACAAAAGAGTTCGTAAATGAAATTGACAAATAAAGTTTGTCAAACCAAATGTCAATACAAAGGACAAAGTCCACTTCAAAGAATCACAGATACATACTCGTAACTAGATGTTATGCGTAAAAACGTAGTTGGAATTACTTATTAATTAGTTGAAATGAATAAAGGGTTAACCCATTCATTTATTTATTACATTACCCACAGAAGCCCAGAAAACCTGAATAGTTTTACATAACACAAAAAACAATACGTCATTATATTTTTCACGTTAGATAATTTTGCTATCCACTTCTATGCAACGTTATTTTAACATTTCGTGGGTCGGTTACAAGTGTTACATTTATTTTACGCCCAGACGCACACACACTTGTGCCATTAACACAAATATTTGTTCTGAGTAGGTGACGATTCATCCTCCGGCCTCCTGCTACTAAAAACTACACCAAATGACCAGTGACTACCACCAAATGACTTACTAAGCTCTCCTTGGTTGAGTGGCACAGGCAGCGGCTTATTCTTGCTGGTTCGAAGCCAATCGCGGTAAGCACGCTCTCCCTGCACCCGCCGCTTCTCAGCCTCTATCGCCGCACGCGCCGCCCGACGCTCCGCGCGGGTTTTCATCGCTACGAAATCAGTATTTAATGGATAACAAGTTACGTTAACATTTTTATGATCGGGCTACAAAAACTTTGCTATGAAAAAAGACATAGCTATCAATCGCCATTTCTTTTTTATCTGTGTTTTTCTCGACGATGACGACACATATGTCAACATCTTAGAAGTCCTTTAAGTAAAAAACTAACATGCAGGCCACCTGATAGGTGGTTAATACTGCACACTACTGAAATCTGTAACCAACTACATATAAATAAGAAATAGGAGATCCGCTTGAAGTTAATTACAAATACGATGTCACTATAAAGGACTAAAGTGGTCACTTCACAATCTAAGTGAGTCCGCAACAAGATTTTTCTAATGGAACAATTGTTGCGCCGAAACGGCTATGATAGTGTTACCGCACTAGCGGAACCGTACAGATTATCCATCTTTCAAATTATCGAAAAGTAGTACCTAAGCCCCACGATTTCTATACAAATGAAATTGAAATTGTCGATGTTATTATTAATGATATCAACTTTAATATAAAAAGGACGCTATTGGGAACTGTGACTCCTCATTTACATTTTTCCTAATATTATTACATCAATTTTGGCTTGCCTTTCATTTCCTCTTCTTTTTTCTTAACCCACTCGGCAAGCCTTTCCTCCTTTTCACGTTCTCGTTTGTTCCTCTCCTGCTCTACTCGCTCAGTCTCCCTGTATCTATGGTAACAGAACGAACTACGTTTCTTGATTAAAATTTTGTCAACTAACAAATAACAATAGCTTTGGATTCACTTGCCGTATTTTAACAATATCATTAATTTGGGTATTATTTTCGCCTGGAAATAGTCCACTAAGTCTCTTAACCACAACCATAAAAAGAAAGTCGCATAAACGAGGAAGATTTACGTATATAATTTGTACACATTTTCAATTAAACGGCTGAATTATGATAGCGTTTTGTAAAGGTTTGTTATATATGAGCTTGTAACTAGGCAAAGTGAGACGAAAGATACGAATCGAACCTATACGTTCGATCTCGTGTCTTTTGTCTCACTTGTGGCGCAGAAATACTGCATTTTTAAATACGGTTGTCAAGATTCTTTGGAACACAACTAGTGATATATAAATAGTACAAACTCATTATATTACATACCGTCGCATGATCTCATCCGCACGTTGTCGCTCGTTCTGTGTCCGCTTGCGCTCCAGCCAACGACGGAATGACTCCTCACGCTGTTCAGGAGTCGTGGACGGAACAACTTGCTGCTTCATTTTTTCTTGTCGTGCTTTTTCACGTTTCTTTGAAGAATATTATTATAATTTTCAAACTGTTAGGATTTATATAGTGCGAATACTTGAATTTTGGTGGTTATGTGTAGATATTTACTTATGAGACTACCATTTTAGTCCTTCGAAGCTGCAACACTTTGAAGAGAGGCGACCATCTTAGTCTTCAGGAGTAGCAACGCATCCATGTTCGAGCTCAGATAGGATTTCATTCCTATTTGTGATTGTACATGGATGTCCATGGGCTACTACTACTTACCATCAGGTGGTTTGCATGCTCGTTTGCTACTCTTCTCACATAGAAATAAGGCTACGCGACTGTAATCGACCTCGGACGGTACTTGTTTTATATGTAGTTGCGGCACTAATCTCCAGGCGGCAGTGATGTTTTATGTGATCCATTTAATGTATTGCATGCTCGTTTGCCACTTCAATTTCATAAAAAAGTTTGCAACATATTTGTAATCTCATAAAACCTGATAAAATAAGTATTCTATAACGATTCCAATGAAAAAATATATCGATAAAATTTACGATAGGTATAAATAATGTAACATAAGTGTGTCAGGCAAAAACGATTAACTAATTAATTAGATACATTTTTATATGGAACTTTGAAGCGGAACAAACGAGCGTGCCGCCCATCTGATGTTATTTGGTTGCTGCAGGTCATGGACACTGTCAGAATCAAAGAAAACTGCAGTCCTATATCGCTCAGCAGGTAGATGCGTTGAAGTCCTAAGGACTCCAACGTATCTATATCAATCAATAGTCGTGTCGTTTAACAGTTAGTGTCGTCAAAGACTACCACAATTGGCCGCCTTCTCAGTTTTTCAAGATTTTCACTGAAAAACTCAAACAAACTTACTTCTTGTTCTTTCCTTTCTAGCCATTGTTTATAAGCTTCTTGTCGCTTTTTCTCTGTGCGTTCCCGTTCTTCCTTAGCTGTTGTAGTAGTCGAAACTGAAGCGACGGATAACCTAAACGTATCTGGCCCGTCTTCTCTGTAAGTTTTGTCACATCTTGGAGTTTCTTCTTCTAGATGCGTATGCCCATGGTCGGTTAAACGACATGATTTTCTTTTCACGCTTCCAGAAGAAGCACTAGATATACGTCCGGTCAGGAATGGAGTAGAGTTACTCCGATATGTGCTGTGCGGATGGGGAGTCACTTCATCGATGCAAGATGAATCAGTTTGCAAAGATGTCGCAGAGTGTGAAGCCTCAACCGTTTCTATGTAAATCGCCGGATTGATGTAGCGAGTTTTACTTTTCCTAGAAGCCAAGGATTCCGAATCACTGTGGTACTGTATATTCTCTCCAGCACCGTCGAATATGTGATTGGACTTTCTCAAATTTAAATCCAACGGTTTGTTTCGGGCGCTGTCACCAAGGTAACCTCTTTCAATTTCGCTTGCCATTATAAATATGGTCTTTGTACTTTACAAATAAAACTCATACCTAGAATAACGGAAAGGAATATTTCTTCACAAAGTATTTATTAAACTAATTAAGTATATATTTATAACATTAGTATTGTCGCAAATCTTACCTCAAAAGAACACTGACGTCAAAAAACCGATTTATTCTAAAATCAAATGTAGGTAATAAGTTTGACATATTTTAGAACAAAATAGGTAATACTTACCAAAGCGATATGTACTTACCTATAATGGCTACATCTAAGTAGACATTTATAATAAAGCACCCACAGACTGCAGAGATTCTTCATTTATGAAATTACCTCGGTAAAAAGGCTGGTATTCTTTGATTTATATTAGGTTTATGGTTTGTATACATTTACAGTTGAAGGGCAACTTGTATTCTTTTTCTTGTTAATTCTTTAGTGACGATATACATTTTTGTAATTATCTGAATACATAAATATCACCATGATATGACTACAACATTAGGAATAAAGTACTTTACTATATTTACAAGAATAAACTTCATTTAACATTGGTTCTTATCCTCTTATGCGTAATATTTACATTTTGTACCAGCCATATACTTCCATATTTGTGTTATTTTTAATCAAACAAGGCATTTACGAATTTTGCTTTTGTCTAAGTTTGCTTACTGCCTCCCTCCGTGACCAAGCCTAAGATTACCCTCATGGGTTACAATTCATATCATTGATGATGTCTACAACACAAGACAAAGAAACTAAGTTTCCCCAAAATTATTTTACGACTTTAAACATAGGAGCCTAGGAACATAGGAAACAAAAATCTATCGACGCATTTTTAATTTTTCAGAACACTGTTTAACTCTGAAGGGTCAACACAATATACGGGAAAGGTCAAAGAAAACAATTAAAGCACATTCATACAAATGTATTATTTATTATCGAATTGGTTATAGTTTTAATAAACATCGGGTATTCAGCTAATCGACCAAACTATCGGAAGGTAGCTGGTAATTGTCAAACCACTGTCACAAAGTTTATCATGAGGCACTTTTTCTCTAAGATAAAAAGCTATAAAATCAGTTTTTAATCATCACAATGTATTCTATCAATATTTTTGAAAATTACTTCACAGTTTACGAGAATACCTCGCCAGGGCACCGTTGAAATATTCTACTATTAAGCCTAGAGCTCAAATATTCAATGTTACACAATAAATTAGAAATATTTAAACTTGCGACTTTTCGCCGCGTGGTAAAATACGATACGCGCTTAAACTAAGATCTCATAAGGAATTAGCTCTTCGGATACTGAATTATAACAGAAACAGATAAACTGTAGCTCTGTAGCAAGTCAACCAATTGAAAACAATGTTAAATGTTAACTTAACATAATTCAATATAAGATACAAAACTTAAATTAACATCTCCTTTTTGCATTATAATGTGTCACAAATTGAGTTAATTGATAGCACTCAGTCTCTTGTTTAATACAAAGTAAGTTCAACGTTGTCAACTCGCTAAAAGAGCACAGTTAAACAGAAAAGTACCATATTTTTTACCCACTAGAAAACGGCATTGTATTTGATACAGCGTAAAATCTACCTCAAGTAGTATTCTGCGTAAGATTTAAACATGTCTACTGTGATTCGAACATTGGCATAAAATTAGCTATTATATATTGCAAGAGATGAGCATGTGCCGTGATGTGACATAGTAATGGCTATTGATGAGTAATAAATTCAAATAGGATTCTAGAATTTTTAAGAGAATATGTACAGATAATAATATATATCTAGTGAATAAAAAACAAGATATGAGACAGCTTTAGTATTACCCTTAATTCACAAGTAAACTTGTGTAGCTAACATACTAATTGAGATTTGGTTAGGGCCTAGTATAATGATTCTGCATTAGAGGAACGTGGCTTCTTAATCTTCTCCAAATTCTTGATTACAATGTCGTGGAGGGAACAGTACCGATTGCGGATCTCGCACATCACTAGCCACAAAGAAAGGTACTCTTTCTCATCAAGTTCCTGCATAAAAGAAAAAATAATATTATACAACAAACACAACAAAAAACAGTTTTAACCTTTAACAAGTTGCATAGTGCAGCGGTAACCATAAAAATATGACACTGAGGATTCTGTTTTCAATTATTTAGATATCTTTTCTCGTTCTGGGTGTTTAAGTAATTTATATTCAATAAATAGAAAATAGAAAAATAAATTCAAATACACATAATGTTTGAGGTAGAACAAAAAGTTATCTTCATTTTAATGACATTTATTTAAAATATGACTCAATAGATTTTAAATCAGGGAACCACTAAATGTTAATTAGTCGCATCCCATAGACATTCACGTACAACCA
>DWON01008741.1:0-11898 GCA_018251015.1 Phocides pigmalion okeechobee | reverse complement strand
CCTTGGAGGCAGCGACTGGTTCGAGGCACCTGAACCCTTTTCAACGAAAGGGCCAGGTGCCAAATCTCGGCATGCGTCCTCCTTTTAGTCGCCTCTTACTACAGGCAGGAGATACCGTAGCGCTATTCTGGTCCCGCGCTACAGGGACTCGCGTCCGTCGTGTCACTTGTAGTAGCTGGCGACATTACTCCAACCAAAACTCAAAAATTGCTTCACGGCGGATTACGGTTATTAAAAGTATATACTTTAGAAGCCAAAGCTATTTTGAAATTTAATTATTTGCCATATTATACATTGTCGCCTGAAATAAATAGATAAAACATGAATTATATATGTATAATTTATATTTATATATGTATATTTTAATTATATATGTATAACATTTTTCTTTATATGTTCTTTTCAGTAACATGTTCCGTAACACTGCGGCTTGTCAATGATAAATGATCAAATTAAGCAACGACGAGCGTGGTCGAAAATTGGATGGGTCACCGCTAGTGGCTACTCTTCATGCGTTGCCGTGCATTGAAAAGCATGTTTGGCAGTGGGTCTAAATCGTAATCGATATGACAATCGTTAAACTGTATCGAAGTCTGAGTAGGTTTCAAAATAAATTGATTTTTCAGTGTAACCTTCATATTCGTTCATATATTTAAGTACCTTATAATGGAATATTTTAAAATTTGATTTTAAATTTGAAAAAGGGGTTACTGTCATTGTGTACGCAATCTACAACGAAATCTAAATCTATAACATTAACGCCAAAATGTAACTAAGACCTTTCCTTAAACTTAAAACACAATATCGTCAAAAAGTAACAAAGAGCTTTCCTTAAACTTAAAACACAATATCGTCAAAAATTAACAAAGACCTTTCCTATATTTTAGAAACTTATTAACACTAATAAACTTAGATAAAGTTTAAATTTAAACACATGTTTATTTTCATATTTACAATTATGAAAATCTTAAAACAAATTATAATAAAAACCTAACCAAAACAAACCTTAATATTAACTTTTCCTTAAACTTAAAACATAATATCGCCAAAAACTAACTAAGACCTTTCCTTAAACTTAAAACATAATATCGCCAAACACTAAGACCTTTCCATAAACTTAAAAAATAACATCGCCAAAAACTAACCAAGTCCTTTCCTTAAACTTAAAACATAACATCGCTAAAAACTAACAGAGACCTTTCCTTAAACTTAAACTCAAAACATAACATTTTCTGTAGAAGAAGCTACGCGGCGCAAATATGTTACAGTTAATATTAATTACGTGTTTGTTCTACTCGGCTTTCAAACCTTTTGTCCAAGGAATCCAAGCGCCCAAAAAAAAGTCCCAGGTTTAGTCGTCACCGCTGGTGATAAGCGGGCTGGTCCATATCCCGCACAGAGAATTGCAATCGCTGTTCAGTGCACGCGGCCAGCGTTCTTGGCATTTCACTAAGGCACGGACTCCGTGTAGATTGTTTATGTTAGGCTTTTTATAATTAGTTTAAAGGTTTTCTATGTTATCCTAAATATAACATAGAATCACAAAGCCTTTATAGATTAACATCATAGAGACAGAATAGACTACTTATACACTTATACTTAAAGGTGGGAGAATTATAGTTCCACCGGGGAGGTACCACCGCTGCCCTCATATACCGTCGCAAAGCATTTCTTGTGTTTCGGTTGGAGTGGTGCGGTTGCCGGCTACATTTTGAGGCGAGGCGACCATCTTTATACTAAGGAGTAACAAAGCATCTACGTTCGAGCTCAGATAGGACTTCGGTCGTGTTTATGTACGTGGATGTGTACGCATTATTGCATTGCATATATTGCATGCTCGTTTGCTACTCTTCTTACATAAAAAATCTTATCCAGTTATCAAGAGAAAAAACAAAAGCAAAGGGAATAGGATGGAAAAGAAAATAAGAAACTAAGGTAGTAGCGTATGTAAGCAAATTGAATTCTCTTTAAACAATAATGGTGTGTAATGCTATTGGATTCAATTGAAAACGTATTCGAACGCCGCATGTATTATTCAACTATCCAAATTTTGTATTCATGGTACAGCATGCAAAAACTAAGACATTTTCTTCTTATCATAAACTTTTTTAAACCCAAAAACAGTACACGTTCATACTACGTCCAAAGAAAATTCACCCAACCACATATAAAATAAATTCATTGTAATTTGATCAAAGAGAAAACAGTATCGCAAACGACAGCCGACCCTTTCTCTGCACTGTGGTAAATGTGTAGGAAAAAAATCTAATTCCGAACGCTCACATTGATAGTACGGCGCCTCTACCTTGTTTTTGAAGCTCTGCAGTGGAGTGTGAGCGAGATAGATATAGAAAGCTCTACGCGGTGTGAACGGGAGGTCAATATTATTGCACCGGTAGTAAGGAGTGAAAGAGATCAATAATGAGAGGCACGAGGAGTTGAAAAGGGATTTCAGATTAAGGTCGTTGTCGAATCAAAGATTATGTATCGGTGAAAATTAAAGAACAGACAGCAGTTTCGATGCTCAGTTGCGGCGATGAATAGTGAATGTTTGGATACATAAAATAGTAGCGTCTATTTTATTTTCCAATTGATTTATTAAAATTGGACTATGTTAATTTCGTGGCCACAGAAATATTTTTTGTATGATAGAAAATATTTGATAATTTATTTATGGTGTTTCACGGGACAATGGTTTGATTTTGATTTGTCGCGCTGAGTTTAAGGTTCGATTCCTGGTTTAGATGTTTAAGAACTTGTTACACGAATAATTTGGGCATACGTCAGTTTTATAATTTTAATTTGAGCTAACTATTTTTTTTTAATTTCTTTCTAATACTGGTAAGCATTTATATTTTTACATGCAATATTTGTCATATTTTAGTCTTTTTTGTCAAAAAGCTTAATATATACAATTTTTAATATAGAGTAAAAATTTTTATGTCCCTCAATTGAACACGAGTTACTTACAATTGGGAGTGCCCTGATGAATCCTCAACCAAGCTCCAATTACTGATGATGATACGAACATTTTTGTTTATATTTTAACCATCTGATGAAATGTTTACGTAGACATAAATCAGGTATGTTGCCTATCGGCGCTTCTGTTGTGTCTCTCAACTCTTTGTCTCCAGCCTGGCCGGGGAAGCGGAGCCTACTCTACCCTCAGTCACCGGCTGGCCGCTAACGAACGTGTTGTGTTACTGCCTTCGCGCCACTATTTATTACGCGGCATTCGAATTTTGAATTTCGAATTCGGTAAATTAAACAAAACAGTGAGTGGGTGATGAACTTTTCTGTTTGCCAGTGTTCGAATTTTAAGTGTCCGCGGTGAATTTGAATTTGGAAAATTTGCGAACGTTTATTTTCCGAACGAGTCATGCGTTTTGTGGCGTTTACGCGTCTGTTGTAAAATTGTGGACTGTTTATGGATGTATTTTTACGTGTGACGTCATAAAGGTTAGTGTTGGAATATTGCGCTGATATTGGAACTTGGTCTTGATATTGATATTGGTATTAGTTACTCAATATTGATATTGAAATGGAATTTTATGAAATTGGAATCGCGGGTTCCGTTTAATTTGTTCATCTCGAGTTTCTGAATGTTTTTCAATAACAGCGGTCTTGAATTTCGTATTCCGATTGAAACTCTTTTAATATTCATTTCTGTGGTCAGTTGATGAAGCTCTGCAGTGTAACTTTGTTTTTGGACATTTTATTGTTCCGGAATATTGTGGAGAGAGTATTTGTGGTGTTCTCAATATTTCAGGCACTATTCATGATTAATCTTAACGAACTATCAGCAAGTTTATTACGATAATTGTAAATGTCTTTAAACAAATTGAATCCTTTTATAAAAGTGATATTAATAATGAAACAGTTATAATAGCTTAGTGGTAAAGATTTTGGTATTTCACATAGGGTTCGAATCCCATATCTCTGAATTGTTAAATTTATGTGCGGATTACAAATTAATTGTCTGTCGCTATAAGAATGGCGGAAAACATGTCGAGGACTATTGCTTGACTAAATTCCTCGCATAATTTTAAAAAATGGATGACACTTACTAATCTGCAATTGGTCCACGTAGATTACCCTTTCACCCCTAATTCTTTTCATCCTAAGAGGATATCTGCGCCCAGCAGTGGGACTGTAATGGGTTGGTGATGATAATGATTAAAAAGTCTTGATTAGGTTAATGATGATAATTATTAAAAATTCTTCATTATTGAAAAAAGAAATGAAGAAAGATTTAGTTGTATTACTGAGTATATTTTTTTTGTTTTGTGTTATTTATCTGATGTTATTAGAGTTATAACAGACATAGTAATTAATGCTTATTATATCGATTATTTACTTAATCATGTAATATAAAATAAATTTATCCAAAATTCTAATTAGATTTAAATCCGCAAAGTATTTAAAATTTACAAATAAACACGATAAACATAAACAAAAACGAATTTTTGAATGTATAACTTTTAATAATAAACATAAAATATAAAGAAATTACATCTCCTGTTTTCTATCCTTAAATTCAATTTTCAAAATTCCTTTCTTAGTACTCATGTACGCTATTCAACGAACCAAATTTAAAAGAAACGAAATTTTGTATATTTAACTCAAAAAAATCCCCACAGTAAATTGCATTCCTTATTTCTATCTCGTACGGTTGTATTTTCCCTACGAAATGTAACCTAAGACCGCTGAAGTGTAATTACTGATGACCAAAGTGCGAACTTAATTCTCTACCAACAGGACCAAAGTCCTGTTTAAGCCTACGTAGGTGGGTTGCTACTCATTAAAATAGTCATCCTTCTAAAGTACTGTGTAGCTACGTTTACTCAGAAATGCGGTTACTTCTCCAAATTAAACAAACATGCTTCATCATGGCTTATGAAGCTGAAGGAGGTGGAAATATAATTCTGTTACCTGTAAACATATATTATTTTACGCCGGCTTTTTCCTCCCGATCAACGTTAGCCAATAGAGCTCAAAGCTGATGTACTGATTTTTCATAATATTTTTGGCATTCATTAAGCGTATGTAAATATGTATTCTATCTCTCTATACAATAACATATAGTAATAAGATTGAATACAATAAAAAATCAATACACATAATAAATTTGTAAGTGAATACTGTCTGTAAATAGAAGGCAAAAATAGTTATTACAATTTTTATTTATTCATCTAATTTTTATGCGCCCTAATCTAACAAGCGGGTTGTACGATTTCGGTACGGTTTTCACTTATATATTGCAGAATAGCTTTCTGTTTAACATTTAAATTAGTTTATAAATAAAAAAGTCAATTAAAAAATTACTAGTGTGAACATGTGAACTCGGTGTTGTTGGAAATTTTGGAACACAATTAAAAACTCACGTAAACGAACTTATAATAAAATATTTGAATTTATTATTTACATCCTAGTTGAGTATTATCCAGTACAATAAATACACAATAAATTATCAAGATGAAACAAATTGAGCTTACTTTGATAAATAAGTACGTAGTTAACGATAAGATCTGAAATTACAACGGAAAGCATGTCAGAAGGAATATAATAACATAATTCATTCAAGTGTAATTCCATATAACAATCAACATGTTGTAAAACAATGGAATTACACCTGTAACGTAATGTCATTACAAATGTGTAATGTAATCTAATGAGTAATGTTACCTACAAACGAGTTGCGCGTTTCGAATTACAAATTTGATAATTCTCAAGTCTTCATCATAATGAAGTACCGGAGTACAAATGAAATTTACGAAGTTCCCGATTATACAGAGTGTTTCTAACTGGAACAGAGAGATATCCACATACGGCAGATATAATGGCGAACAGTCGAAAGTGACAATCAGACAATTACCTATATTTTCATATGAATAATAATGAATAAAACATATGAAATAGATGTAATACGTACTCTATATATAAAAGAGAAAGGTGACAGACTGATAGAGAGATTAACGCGTAGCCGAAACCGCTCATTAAAATCCTAAATTTTTAGAAGAAAAAATCGTTCGAAAGCGCAAGTGTGTTTTAAGCCCACCTCTAAGGAACTAAAATTTCTTTCTTTCTTTTAATTTATATTATTTTATATTAAAAGGTTTTTCTAGTGTAGTCAAATAAAAATTTTTAAGAAAATAATTTTGATATAAATGGTTTCTGCTTAATTCTCCACTGTTTCAGTTCGAAAACTCTGTATAAATAATCACTTCATACTGTATACTTATTTATCTTTTTTATCCGATAAAACATAATCCGAGATATTTTAGAATATAAACAGAATCCGCTATTCAGTTGAGGAGTTCAGTGACGTACACAACGACGGAAGAATTTTATACACATACAAACATAATGAAGCAAATATTGGAAGTAATTTGAAATTTGATACTCATATGCTTCCGTGTTCATTAACATACGAAGAAATTTTGGAAAAATAAATAATTAGTTTTTAGCTAATGAAGCTTGTTTGGCAAGTTTTTCTTTGTCTACTTCCTTGTTTTGATTCGCGTTAAGTAATGCCTAGACGTCTGGAATCGAACTTCGAACCGTGTGAGGGAATCCTCAAAACTATCACTGCTTGATTATATCATAAGAGCATCCTAATTTGGATTTCATACATCGACACTTCGTGTAGTCTTAGTATTATTATGAATTAATTCAAATAAATTCAAATTTATTCGGAGTTTTTGCTTCACAAATGTTACTGTTATTGCTTCCGTAGTGCGATCTTGTAAAAGGTTGAATATCTTAGTTACGTTGTACAAATATGGTTTTATGTATGAAATATCTATCTATCCATATAATAAAACTGCAAGTGATCGCTGCCTGTACATGACAAATATATTTAAAAATTCATAATGGGGTGCCTTTATACCTCAAGAGAACCCAAAACAATGTTTTTTCATTTTATGTTTTTCTGTTTGTTTGTATTCTGTAGAGTCTGTAGTCTGAGTTCTGTAGAGTCATTAATATATACGAACATTTTGAAGACAGAGTAACAAACTAATGTGCAAGCCACCTGGTGTTAAGTAGTCGCAACCCATGGACATTCACGTACAACCACAAACACGACTGAAATCCTATCTGAGCTCGAACGTAGATACGTTGCTACTCCTGAGGACTGATATGATCGCCTCTCTGCAAAGTGTAGCCGGCAACCGCACGACTCCAATCGAAACACTAGCAATGCCTTTGGGCGGATTATGACCGCATCCAACTTAAACATTGCGTTAAACTGAAATGCCTTACGGCAGATTATGAGGGCGACAGTGGTACCCCGGTCGTTTAGTTCTCCCACCTTGAATTTAAGGTTGAAATCATGTATTTTTTTAATATTCTCAGCGCAACCACGCTAAAACTAGTCAAAAATATTTCTCCTGGTTTAATCAAGTTTCCTTCAGTAATATCTTTACAACTCGTAATAACAAAGGTTTACGCAACGTTTTCCTCCTACGTGCGGGAACACATATGTTAGCGGGGACGTGTTCCAAGTTTGTCCTCGCTTGAGTTATGTACCTCTGGAAGATGATTTTTCTAAGTGACGTCACATGTTAGAAGGTCTACTATTTTTAAATGACAAATTGGACGAAATTTTGGCCTCAATGAAAAGTTATAGAAGAGGTTCATGGATTGACTTCTTGATCGATATTACATGACATTTCAATAAATCACACATTTCTATTTTTACCTTATATTTGAAGCTAATCTATAAGAGTTATATAATAATAACTAATATTAAGAGGAAACAAACTTTATCAAAATTTTAAGGTTTTCAAATATCCTCAATTAAAATTTAAATAAAGTTATGTGTGAAGAAAAACACGAACAAAGAAATGGACAGTTCCATTTTTATACAATCTATAAAACGCTTCTTCTATTTAAAATCTATTTTGCTTCCGTAGAAGCATATTTTTCTAGGTTTAGAAGTCTTGGACTTATGTTGACCTCTGAGTCAATGAAGAGATAAAGGTGACTGACCTTTTTCTTTATTGACTGAAGACAGGGAAAAATCTCACGTAAATATTAGGGAAGGTAATTAATTAACATATGAAAAGAATTGCTATGCGCGTGTCATTTAGTGCGTAAAGTCATTTTATATGTAACAACAATTCGGCCGGAGGTACCACCTTTGCCGTCATAATCCGTGAAACAACTCTCGTGTTTTGGTTGGAGAGGTGCAGTAGCCTGCTACATTTACAAGTGACCGATTATCAGTAATCAGGAGTTGCCACGCATCTTCGTTCGACCTCAGATATGATCTTAAACTGGACTCTGGTTGGCTGGCTGGTTTATTGTTTGATGTGGATGTCTATATCAGGTAGCCTGCGTGCTTATTTGCTACTCTTGTTACGTAATAGTGAAGATCGTAATCTAGCAGAACAATAGTTCGGCCGTAAGTACCACCGCTATCGTCATAATTAGGTGTAAAGCTAATTTTGTGTTTCGGTTTGAGAGGTGGGCTTCCCGGCTACACTTGCAATCGAGGCGACCATCTCAGTTTTCAGGAGTAGAAATGCATCTATGCACGATGTGAGGCTGGCTTAAGTCCTTGAGGTTAAAAGCAATTATATGATTTCCAATTAATATCATCACTAAATTTGTACTTTTTATTATGCACCTGTTGCTCACGATTTACGATTATTAATTGCCGATATATTACCAGCATGGCTCGTGGTCACGGCTAAACATATGTATTTATCATTACTCACATAACTTACTTAACAGATAACAGCCGTAGCCTGCACGCGTTTACTTCTACTGTAACATAAAACACAAATATTAACCCTATAATTCCACGCTACTGGGTTACCAATACCCTAATTGTAGATTTCAGAATTGTAACCAACGACACATTATGGGCTTAAACGACCCCAACTGTAATAACACGGTTAGAATTTAGGAACATGGCGTTTATAATAAGGTCTCGATCGAGGAAAGTGCCTATTTATCGGCTCTTGTTATCAAAAACTATGGATTATTTATCCATCATTAAAACTATGTTAAAGGAGTAATATAGTATGATCGGGGAGGTATCGCCCTCATAATCCGCCGTAAAGCATTATTCGTTTCACTTTAATCAGTTCTTTTTTATCAAAAACTAATGATTCTTTATCCATCAATAAGAGTATCTTAATACTGATTGCGGCGATATATATGATAGGGTCAGTATTGCGGGAGGCGGCCCTAAACTGGAGCTTATTTGATCAGACTGAAGATACGCTAACAATTTAACGAAATGTTTTATTTTTAGCATTTGTGTATCATCTACGAATACACAGACGTAATGTCCGCCTCCAGTCTTAGCGCGGACGTAAAAACAGCACTTTTGTACGTCCGTAATCCATACAAATTTGTCCGTACAACATCGATTGTCCGGAAGAATACAGTATCTTGTCAAAATTTGGCACTAACTGAATTAATGATACAGTTCGACTGAACAAAGTACGTTGAAAACTTTAATCGCTTCTCCTGAAAAATTACGTTTTTAAAAATAAAAATAAAAATATTTTATTGATACTGTTAAGTTATAAATTGTATTATGACAAAATGTTTTCTGTTTTTGCCACTAGAGGCGCTTATGTTGTTTTTTTTATTATCTGTGTTTTGCATTTTTCTATGAACTCTGTTTTTCTTTCTGTCAATAAAAAGTGCATCTTAGAATAGAATTCTTACTTTAATTAATCCGTTTATATTAACCTAATCACAATAGATACAAAACTCATTCACATATGCTAGTCGCAAGGGCCCTGTACTTGGTTCAAGACCTGTGTTACAGGTACCACCTCATCCACCGAGACCCATCCACCGTTTTTAGAGTTAATACAGTATTCTTGCGGACGAACGACATGTATGTAGGAGCCGCAAGCGCGTCGCGCGCAGAATTACACAACAATGTTTTAGCCGCAAGGAAAGCATTAAAGATATATGTATATAGTTTAACCGGGGAGGGCCGGGATAGGCAACCGCTCTCATAACCGCATAAAGTAATCATTGTTTCGGTTGGAGAGGTGCGGGCTACACTTACAAGGCGACGATCTTAGTCCTAAGAAATGTACGTATGACCTCAGGTAGGATGTGAGTCGTCTATGAATGAGGTATCAAAATCTGTGTACATCTTAATACATAAAATAAATAAAATAAATAGATTTGTTTTTTATGTGAGCAGAGTAGCAAACGAGTATGCAAACCACCTGATGTTAAGTAGTCGCAGCCCTTAGATATCCACGTAAACACAAACACGACCAAAATCCTCTCTGAACTCGAACGTAGATACGTTGCTACTCCTGAGGACGGAAACACAAGTAATGCTTTACGGCGCCTTATGAGGGCGGTGGTGGTACCTCCCCGGTCGAACTAAAGTTCTCCCACCTATAATTGATTTGATATTAACCGCATTCTTATCATGTCACATTGACACAGACTACTTGTAAATTGTTTAAATTAGTGTTTTATTAAAACTATCATTTATGTTTATATTAGTACATAGTACTCGTATTGTGGTAGTAGTCGAAAATATATTGCACCTACAAAATAATAGAGACTCATTTTGAAATTTCGTTATTTTTGGTTACATTTCGACTATTATTCGTTTACAAGTTAGACAAAACATTAAATATCGTAGAAAATGTAAGTATAACTTTTCAAAAAATATATTTAATAATTTTCTGTCCTTTACAATACTTACGAATATTTATTTTACATTTCACAAAATCGTATTATTTTTTTTAGTCTTTACAATTTTAAAATTTTCACACACCAAAAGTATTTCATTACGAGTCTAATCGTTTACTTCATCTAAAATCGCAGGTACCTAAATTGCTCAGCAATTACGTGAACGTAGCAAAAAGGTTCTTAAGTACACCAAAAACCCCATGCTGGGGTCCTAATAAAGGGTTTTACAGAAACCCGATCTGTGCCCTTGGGCTGAATAAACATGGTAGCTCCGCACCTGTTGGTCAATTATACTGATTCTCGTTTCATCTTTACCGGTTACTATTGGTTTTCGAACGAAACTCGCGAAGGAAATCGTAACGTAATACAATACAAAATAAAATTTTATTGTATTATATTACGTGGGTATTTATAAAATGATATTTACTTTATTTTATTACTAATCCTACAGGTAGGTTCTGCCGAGTTGAAAAGGCTTTTTTGTAACAAGATGTAGGAGCATTGGTATTCAAGAATTAAAGACAGTAAAATAATTATCATATCTTAATATATAAAAATGAATGCTTGTCTGTATGTCCTTTATGGAATCGGTAGCAATCGCAATTCCGCGCGATATGAACCAGGTTTCTTGTCACCGGTGTCAATCAAACATGGGACTTATTAATTATTTTGATTTTATCTAACGTATTTTGTATAAAGGTTTTATTGGATTTTACTGAAAAGTAGAAAATTAACAGTCCCTATAAAAACGACAAACCGCTGGTACCTTACCAAAGGGCCGGAGAAACCACAAATAATTATTCATCCAATTCTCGCGTCCCTGCCTTTATTAAACGGAGCAGATTAAGAGTTCCTACAGGAATCAAACAATTTACAACACTAAATTTACACAATATATTCTGACACGTATACCGCTGTTTGAAATAATTAACTTTGAAACATTTTTTTATCTATAATAAAAAGGTGTGTGTGTGTGCGTGTTTGTGTGCGTGTGTGTGTGTGTAATCTACACACAGGGCAAGCTGGTAGATACGTCTGAACTCGTCCGGGGCGGCACCACCGCCACCCTCATAACCCGCCGTAAAGCAACATGTTCTTCTTATTGTGTTTCCGTTGGGGAGATATATATATATATCCGGATACACATTATTGGAGGCGACCATCTTAGTCCTCAAGAGTAGGAATGCATCCGCGTCCATCCTTAAATAGAAC
>DWON01008740.1:0-11900 GCA_018251015.1 Phocides pigmalion okeechobee | reverse complement strand
ACATGAAGAACATGTTGCTTTACGGCGGGTTATGAGGGTGGCGGTGGTGCCGCCCCGGACGAGCTCTGACAGCTCTAACACCGTTCAGTGGCACCACTTCACTTAGTGGCAATATCATTTTTTTGTATAAAATGGAAGTGGCAAGCGTGCACACAGTCCATTCATGATAAATAGTTACTTTTACACTTGATTTCCTAACTTATTTCATATGTAACATTAAGAAAATCATGTGTTATTTACTTGGTATTAGAATCCCTTGTTGGTCAAATTTCATTACAAGGATTTTTCTTGTCCAAAGTACTTATGAAACTTAAAGCATTTTTTTTATATTTCAGGACTATAACAACATGTCGAAATTCCTGAACAGGATACTGGGCATGCCGGTGGACTTGCAGAACAGGTTGTTCAAATATTTCACTGACACGCTCGCCGCTGTCATGGAGCAAGGTTCGTATTCATTTCTAAAGAACTATTCTATAGATGATTAGTATTTAAAAATACATTGCACGGAGAAGCTGATGTACTGTTTTTACATTGTACTCTTGACATTCATTAAGTTTATGTAATTTACAATGAAATAAATCATTTGAATTTGATGCAGTCATTAAATTGCAGTTTGGGGAACCCGTCTTTTAAAAATTCTTTCTTTTAAACATTTCACTAGTCCAGAGATCGGCAAATATTTAAACATATTTTTGTGGCTCTTTAAAATATGGGAACTTTTCGTCTTAATGGTTGCCGACCCCTGCAATAGACCATTTGTAGGAAAACACTATTCCGTAATATAAAGCAGCAGATGTAATGCTAACCGTGAGACGTTTTGCGTGCGGCAGCGAAGCGCAGCGGGCGCTTCGACCTGGGCATCCTGGACCTGGGCAGCGCGGGCGACCGCGTGCGCCGCGTGCGCTGCGTGCGCTTCCTGCGCCGCCACGCCACCGGCCGCGCGCCCGTCGAGCTGCACACCGTGCACACCGAGGTGCGTACCGGGCCCCGTCCGTGTGACACCAAGTATATATCCGTGCCTTTGTAAAATAACTACAGGCATTATGTAGTATGCAAATGCTTTGTGAGTATATTAAATATATGGTTATATATCAGTTTTGTGATGAAACCAAACTCTATTGTTATTTAAATAATAGATTAAGTAGATAAGTAAGATAGTTTATGTGATGACAGCGGGGCATGGACTGGGCGGAGGCGCTGGAGAAGTGGGCGGAGGCGGCGACGGCGGCCGAGGGCTTCTACCTGACGCAGGCGGCGCGCGGCGGCAAGCACACGGCCGTGCTGTGCCTGGCCGCGCCGCTGCCGCCCTCGCGCAAGGAGCGCCTCGCCAAGAAGGACCACATGTTCCAGCTCTATAGGTACCGCCCCTCTGCTGTACTTGTAACTAGTGGACGCTTCCGGGACCACGTAGCGATCCCGGGAATCCAGGTCCCGGAAGTTGTTGGGCAGAGTCTAGGAAGATGGCTTCTAGGATCACTGTGCGATGCCGGAAAGGACGTCGGTGTATCGGTGTTAACGATCCCAGGGTACAGGACATTGTCCCCAGAGATTGGGAACCTAGAAGCTAATACAACACGTAATGAAAAAGGAAAGAAACTTTTATTGCCGGCTACACTTTAAAGCTAGTCGACCATCTTAGTCCTCACTAGCAATGTATCTACTTTTGAGTTCTGAATTGGATTACTGTCGTGTTTGTGGTTGTACGTAGATTTCAATGGGCTGCGACTACTTGACATCAGGTGGTTTGCATGCTCGTTTGCTACTCTTCTCACATAAAAAATTTCAAAATGCTTATATTTCATCCATCAACTTTTATGTGTCCACTGCTGGACATATGCCTCTATTATATAGTATCACTGAGATTGATTCTGTGCTGCCTCCAGAAGTTGCCCGCTATCTCCACCAGGTCATCAGTCCGGCTGGTTTAAGGACGCCCTGTGCCCCTTTTGTCCAGACGTGGTCGCTATTCTAGGACCTTTCTTCCCCATCCGTTCAAGGCTCTACAAAACTGCTGGCGGGCATTACATCTATGTATTCCTGGATGTTACACTGATGTACTTTTTCATATATAAAATTAACTGAGGTATATCGCTGGGATATGCGTAATTTCAATCTTATTCGGTAGATGGCGTTAACAGAAGCCTGTATCTGTATGTAACTCAATTCTGACCTATCTACTAATGGGTCAGTGTTTCATTAAGCATGCGATCTGTGTTTGTTATCTGTGTATTCGTGGATACTACACTGATGCTAAAAAATACAATATTTGTGTGAATTGTCGACGCATCTTCAGTCTATAGAGAAGGGAGCTCCAGTTTAGTGTAATAAATGCGCGCCGTAGTGAAAGTAGTAAGTTTTTCAAGGGTTCAATGATTTCAGAGTAATATTGTGACGTTTGTATCGATCAGACCGAACACGGGGCTGCAGCTGCGCGCCGAGTCGCTGGCGGACATCGAGAAGAAGTACCGCAAGGTGAGCAGCGAGGAGGCGGAGAGCGCGTGGCGCGCGCAGCACGCCGCCTCGCTGCGCGTCTGCTCGCACGCCTACCACCGCGCCGCCTGCCGCAGCGCGCCCGACTGCGAGGTGCGCCCCCCCCCTCGCACACACACACACGTTAAAGATGACACACAAGCACTGTACAGTGCGCATACACAAACAAGCGTGCAGTTCCACGTACGCATATAGAAATATACACACATACGCTATACAATACAAATTGCAAATGAGTGTGCGCATATAAACCAATGGACACACATTTTCATGTACGCATATACAAATAAATATGTACAAACTTATAACATATAGACACGAATACACATCCATTTTTATATTTAACTTGGTTGTATCTGTATCTGGTAATTCTGTCAGTATGTATATGCTGAGACAGGCTTGATGGCACTGCCATGAATCTGGCGAGCGTGCCGGGCGACGGAGGAAGAGCGCTGTGCGAGGCGGCCCGAGAGCATAGGTTTTGATACGAAAGCGAACGCACAATTGGGCATTACATGCTTCACCGTATCATTAAAAGAAAAACCGGTGGAGGGTTTTTCTCGTCACCAACAGTATGCGTTGTGTCGGCAGGTGGGGCTGCGCGTGCGCTCGTACCACGTGCTGGCGGGCTCCGTGCTGGCCGTGTGGGCGCGCGTGGAGGCGGCGCTGGCGGCGCGCGGCGCGCACCACAAGATGCAGGTCGTACGCATCAAGACCGACGACGGGCTCAAGATCGTCGGTCAGTGCCTCCCTACTTAGCGCTACACAGGTCGCCTTTACGGCGAATATGGTGCAACTTCAACAGGAATGCAGCTCCGCAAGCTCCTTGCGAAAGCGGTACAGCCGTTAGAGCTCGCCCGGGGCGGCACCACCGCCACCCTCGTGACCCGCCGTAAGGCAACATGTTCTTCATGTATTGGGTTTCGGTCGGGGAGGCGTGGTTGCCGGATACACATTATTGGAGACGACCATCTCAGTCCCCAAGAGTAGGAACGCTTCCGCGTCCATTCTTAAATAGAACTTCTGTTCTATGAGATTGGACGTGGTTGTCCATGGGCTGCAGTGACCACTTAACATCAGGTGGTGTGCATGCCCGTTTTTTTACTCTTTCATAATAAATACAAAAGTGTCTTACTCGGCGTAACACGCTTGCGACTTATTGACACCAGTGTTGTACGTACAAATCTGTATGAATTCCGGGCGAACACAAGTGCTGTGTTTACGTCGGTGTTACCAAACTGCGGGCTGACACAACGTCTGTGTATTCGTAGGTACTACAGATGCTATGTACTGTAAATAAATTTCCACAAAACAAAATAATTCCTGCTTAGATTCTTCTCAAATTAGATCATGATTCAGTAGTAGATTCAAACGATTCCAACTGAAGATTAATTGTAAATGTCTCACAAGCATATAAAATAAATGTATTTCGTTTCATATTACCTATCAGGATGTTTTTTTTTATGTGAGAAGAGTAGCAAACGAGCATGCAAACCATCTGTTGTCGCAGTCCATACACATCCACGTACAAACATAAACACGACCGAAATCCTGTCTGAGCTCCACCTTAGATACGTTGCTACTCGTGAGGACTAAGATGATCGTCTCACTTCAACGTATAATCGGCAACCGCACTTCTCCAACCGAAACAAAAGTAATGCTTTACGGCGGATTATGAGGGCGGCGGTGGTACCTCTCCGGTCGAACTATAGTTCTCCCACCTTTGAACCTATTTGAAGATAATATCAGGATGCATAGCTTATAACGATATATTGTTACAGGCACAGTAATCCCAAAGAACTGCGTGGACACGCTGAAGGCGGAGCTGTCCTCCGACGCGGTGTCGGTGACAGAGCAGAAGTTCGAGGAGACGGGCTGAAGCGCCCGCCCACGAAGAATAGAGTTTAATTTAGCGCGGACCCCACTCACAGTTCCTTAGTCCACCGCGCCGCGTCCCGGCAGACGGACTGCTATATAAGTGCGCTGCAGTAGGGTAGTGTCGTGTGACGTCATCGGTGGTGTACGACCGTCGGTCGACAGTGGAGTGGTAACAGTGCTGTGATGTAGTGCGGAGTGATGTGATTTGACCAGTGGAGTCTCGTAGTCAATTACGGGCTATACGTGCTTAGACTGAATCGATCCTAAGGCCTCGCCTTTGACCATAGTTTTAAATCGTAGACGTCAAGATTGTGTTCAATTGGTCTCGGTTCACGTTTGCACATCAATGAAAAAACCAACGCAATGTTTCTGCAATATGTATTACTGAAAATGTTGTGTATTTAAGGTATGTACAAATAATATAAGTAATTGAATAATCACATCATCTTAACAGGTTTTAATGAATAGTTGTTGATTTTACGTCGTCACTTTAAAGATACAGCTCGCTTTCCCATAGAAATGGTTTAAGAAATCAATATAATGCCATAAATAGGGTTGCCAACTGAATTAAAATATAGTATTGTACTATATTTCGGGACAGCATACTACATGCTGTAGAAAAATATATAATAAGCAAGAATACTATATTATCGACACTGAAATCTAAGAAACAAATCAATCGTATTCAAAGTTGTGATCGCGCCGATAAATTGACTTTAATGTCAGAATGAGATGTGTATACGAATTCGGATTTCATAAAATACTATATTTTTCCAAATGTACTATATTTTGTATAACTTAGTTTAACATATGCTATATTTAGGGGATGGAAGTTCGCAGCCCCGCGAGGAAATGTTGGCAACCCTAGTCATAGATGACACTTAACGGATGTTTAAAAAAATACCACAAATTTAGATTTGATCTATGGTTTAAATCTATGCCTTGAATCTTGCCTTTAAAGTGTCTATAAACGGGCCAGTCGTTTTGACAATACTCAGCTATTTCATATTAATTTAATGTGACAAACAAACATACAGTCCACCTGATTACTTACTATTATTCAAATTCAAGTAATTTATTTCATTGTAAGGTTTTTACACACACTTAATGAACGTCAAGAGTACAATGTAATCAGTACATCGGCTTTGTGTGCCTGTTGGCTACCGTTGACCGGGAGAATAAAACCGGCCAAAAAAACTCCCGGCACTCTTTATAAATCAGTCCTTTATAAATAAACATTACACAGGAGGACATCAGGTGGACTTGAGGTCGTTTTATACTTTCCTCATATGAACAAAGTAAATAATGCTGACTATTGCATGTACATTAAAGTATATTTAACACAGTCAACAAGATAGATGTGTATTGTTCAAAGAACTGGCCAGTTTACGTAGAACCTTTAGTAATTAACAATTCCTAATTGTGGTGCGTGCAGACTGCACCGGTTAATTGGTTAAATAGAAAAATATCGTTAATTAAAACTAAGTATTAAGTACATTTAATTTATTCCGTATAGTATTCGTATTTTTCTAAATGATGATAGATTTCGTTGCTTGACTAAAGTCGACTTGACTTTTCGAAATGTATCCTTTATTACAGGTACATACGTTGATTGGCGCTAATAACGTATTGCGGAATACACTATATTTATTGGCCTATTGATTGAATTAGATGAATTAACACTTTGATTGCGGCGGTCACATATTACATCGGGTCAGTAAGGCGAAGGCAGCTAAGCTGGATCTTATTTCTCTAGACTAATGCGCTGACAATTCACTGAAGTATTATATTTTTAGCATCTGTGTATCATCTACGAATACACAGACGCAATGTCCGCCCCAGTCTTAGAGCCGACATAAACACAAGACTTGTTCGCCCGTAACACATACAGATATAGTCGTACAACACAGGTGTGTTCGAGCCGCAAGCGCGCCACATTACACAGCAGTGTTGTGAGCCGCAGAGAAAGTGTTAATTACTTATAACTGGATAATAAAGTGATTTGACACGCAACGCACGCCTAGTTGCACAGATCGACGGTGGAACTTGCTTCTGTCCATGCAATTGGGTGTAAATTATATTAATTTATAATTACATACATAAAATTGATTTGTCGTGAGTACCAGTTATACAAAATATCAGGTTCCGATGTGTTTAAATTCCCTCAAAGATGTTAAAGACTAATATTTTATTTTAATGACGCTTTACATCGGTCGGTGCGTCAAAACACAACACCGCGAAACCGATCGACCTGCGAATTATTTTCGTATTATTTAATTGTACGATGTTGTATACGAATTTATAAATTGCTACGTTTTTATTTTATGTACAAAAATACGTATGATATTTTTTATTTATTTTAAACAAGGCTGTAGTTAAATTCAATTCAGTTTATTTAAATTTAATGTAGCAAAAAATTGTTTAGACTTATTTACTTTTTTCGGTTTCGTATGTCGATATTATGCCGTTGTCTTTAGTTGAAGTAAACGCGTCACAAGGCTGTTTTTATTATTAATTATTTAAGTGTTTTTAAAAATTTTAAAACTTACCAAAGTGCAACTGAAAATCGTTTGTAACATATGACAACTGTTGTGTGCAATAGCGGCATAGTATGTATCTTTTTGTTTAATTTTTTTCAATTTTAAAAATGATTGTAGATAATCAATAATTATGTTTTTTCTCATCAATGATAATGTATAATATAATCTGTATTTAAATGTAGAATTGTTTTCATTAGCGCATATTTATTTATGTAATAAATAGTATTGCAATAGTTTTAAAGTATTGAGTACATTATTGTCAATCGCACTTGTATGTCATTCATATTAATTTGGTGCATTTCATTTGCAAACTCCAAAACTGTTCTATCATGTATTGTTTGGCTAAGATTCTCCTTAGCGTAAGTGTTGCCAGTCTGGAAAAATCATTAGATTTCCGTAAGAAAAACTGTTAAATATAAAATAGATATTGTACACATTATTTCACTGAAACAAATATCTATTACACTATTTTATTATATATGCGGTAAATTGTATTATTTATTCGTAGGAAAAAGTGATTTTATAGGTGCAAAGGCGCGCGTGTAGGCATCGACGCGTCGTCTCTATAAAATCACATTTGCATGCATAGAAAGGATGTCGCGGAATCCAAGCGGGGCGTACGAAAAATAAATTAGGAGATACAAAACTTAGTAACTTTGTTTGCATTTTACTTAATGTATTAAAAATGTTTTTATTTTCTTAAAAAGTTGTTCATACTTGAATATAACGATGACTATATCAAATATATAAATTTTGCAGTTAACACTTTCCCTGCAGCGTGTATGCAACACTGCTGTGTATTGCTTGACGCAACACTTCCATCTTGTACACACCTGTCGTGTATAAATCTGTACGGATTACGGGCGAACACTACTGCCGTGCTTACGTCGGCGCTACAAGACTGAAGGCGGACATTACGTCTATGTATTCGTGGATGCTACACTGACGCAAAAAAAAAATACAATTTTAGTGATTTGTCAGCGCATTTTCAGTCTTGACAAATAAGCTCCAGTTTAGTGACGCCCGCAACGCTGACCCGATGTAATGTATGAGCGTCGAAGTCAAAGTGTTAACAAACCCCTTTCTCCATCCAAAATGTATTTTTAATAGCAAATTCAGTGCAAATCATTTTGCTAGTAATATGCATTCAACACTCACCAAACTGCTGTATGGCCCTGTCGGCCGACCACGGCAGCTCCAGGGTTATGTGCACCCGCCGTCTCTGGTTCCTCGCTCTGGTAAAAACACATACATACACACATACATATTTCTTTAATTACATATATCCATATATCTCATGCTTAATGGTACACTGACCCATTAGTAGATAGATCACAATTGAGGTACAGATATATGCTTCTTTTAGCGCCGTCTACCGTCTACCGATATATTAGTTTTAATTTTATACATCAACATGTAGGATAAGTTCTCATAGCAAGATCTTTTGTGAATTCCCAACAATCATCTTTTTTGAGTTGAGTCAGTATTCCATTAGGCATGCGATATATAAAGTAGACGAGGTCGGACCGTCGGTCGCTCTGCAGCGAGATGCCGCTGGAAGCCGCCTCGGAGATGATGGCGACGTCCTTCTCGCCGTCCATGAAGCGCTGCTTCTCCGTGAGGTTGAGCGTCTCCAGCGGCACGTCGGCCTCCGAGCGGCTCTCGTACAGGATCTGCCCGTCCTCCGTCTGCACCACGCGCCCCTTGCGTCCCGTCATCTGGACACCACACAAATATCAATCAAGTGCGCCTGATTAGGGTCTATTTTTGATAGAACATTACAGGGTTGTGCTAATGAAACTGTATCGCTTAACACTTTGACTGCGGCGTTAAAATATTATACCGAGTCAGCGTTCCAAGAGGCGACTCTAAGCTGAAGCTCTTTAGACCGGACATGTGCTAACAATTCACACACCCTAAAGTCTAGTGTCTAAATAGTAGTAAGTGCAGTAGTTAATACAGTCTTATGACTCTTACTTAAACACAGCAGTTCCACACAGATTTATATGTTCACAGCAGGTGTGTACGAGCCGCACACGTGTTTCCCGCAATGAAAGCCTTAAATAGGATATAAGTGAAGCAGTATGATATAGGTGTCAGGGTGGCACGCGGCGGTACCTCGGCGACGTTCTCGGTGCCGCCCAGCTCGTCCACCAGCTGGTCCAGCGTGTTGGGCGGCAGGCGGCGGCCCAGGCGCTCGATGGCGGCCAGCAGCTCCTCCTTCATGCTGCAGGCGCGCTCGATGGCCGAGCGCGCCGGCGCGCCCCCGCGGCTCGCCGGCCCTGGCGCAGCAACCACGTATAATTATTTTTATGCTAAAAAAAACTCGTTTACAACGGAATACTTACTTGCTACTAACCTACTTATTAAAATAGGAAAGGACCATCATGATTATCGACCTTCTCGTCTCGCAATTATTCTTGTCTGTGTGTATGTATATATTTTGATACTTTAATCTTATGGGGGTTATTCCTAGTGATAGTAATGTACGATTTTTTGCCTGCAAAAAGTGCGAAAATCTCTTACATCTATACAGGCTTTAAGACTGCTAATAAGGACTAAATTCTCGAACACGATTATGACATACGAGACTCGTATATCATAATCGTATACTATTAAACGTATTTTTTCAGAACATCTCTCCATCTAAATAGATCTTATTCATCACTGGAAAGAATATTTCGAATCAGTTGCAATCACAAACCTTGTAAATGTAACAAAAACTAAGTAATTAATTGAATAAATATAGTAGGAAAGAGAGAAAGTAAAGGATAGGAAAAGAAATATAGAGAGTGGGAGGGGGATATTGGGAGAAGGACAGGGACGGAGAGGTAGAAGGACGAGAAGAAGAGGGAGAGGAAGAGGGACAAAAAAAAATTATAGAAAAATAAATAAATAGAGAGGGAAAGTAACTAGGGGAAGACAGAGGGCGGAAGAGAAAGAGAAAGAAATAAATGAAAAACACAAAAATAGAAGTACCCAAGTAGATGCCGTTGGTGCCGACGGGCGTGCCGGTGAGCCGCTGGCCCGCGGCCGTGGTGAGCGTGAGGCGCGCGCCGGCGGCGGGCGCGCTGTTCTTGCGCTCGAACATCGTCTCGATCTTGTCCTGCGTGCTGTTGCTCTTCTTCTTGCCCGCGCCCGCGCCCGCCTTCTTCTTCTTCGGCTTCTTCTTACGGTTCACCCACGGGTCTGTGGGGTGATACGTTACGTTAGTATTATTATGTCTGTGGGCTGTAGCGACAGTTTAGCGTCAAGTGACCTACACATACATTTGGTACTTTTCTCACATTAAAAAAGTACTGTGATGTGGGTATGTATAAAATGTATCAAAACAGTGAAGTGCAAGTAAGCGGTAAAAAGGAGGCAGGCGTTGAAGCTTGAGTAAAGCACCGAACATTGATAGATAGCAACGTGTGGTTTAGTCACCGCCTATCAAGAATGAAAAGTTGGGATACTTGACAAAATGTGCATTTACTAAAAATCTCAGAATATTTCTGTAAGAGAAGGCTGGCTAACAAGGTGAAGTGCTTATAGATGTAGGAAGGTGATAAAATGAGTGTAGGTCCTAAAATAAGGGTAGGTCTTAAGTGAGGGTAAGTGATAACGTAAAGGTAGATCATAACGTATAGGTAGGTGATAAAGTGAGGGTAGGTGCCAAAGTGTGGGTAGGTAATAAAGTGAGGGTATGTCAAAACGTGTAGGTAGGTCCCTAAAGTGAGGGTAGGTATAACGTGTGGGTAGGTGATAGTGTGGGTAGATGGTGTAAATGGCGAAGCATACCCTCGTCGCTGTCGCTGCCCGCGCCGAAGGGGTTGGTGTCGTTGTCGGAGTCGGAGGCGCGGAAGTCGTCGTTGGAGTCGTTGTGCGCGTCCAGCTCGTCGTCGGAGCCGCGCACGAACTCGTCCGACGACGAGCCGCCGCGCGCGCGCTTCGCCGCCGCGTTGGCCTGCTGCCGCGCCGTCACTGCCGCACGACACCGAATCAAATTCAAATTCAAATATTTTATTTAATTGTAAGGTAATTACGTACACTTAATGGATGTCAAGGGTACAATGTAAAATCAGTACTTCGGTTTTGAGCGCTCGTTGGTTAAGGTCGACCGGGAGGAAGGGGATATCAATATACATAAATAAACAACTTTTATACAACAAGGAGTCAAAAGTGTACAATTTTGGTTTGTTTTGTGTATTCTGAATATCAATAAACGAAAACGAAACCCGAAGGTGCGTATTTCGCGCATTCAGAGCAGACTTGCAGCTACTATATACAAAGAATCTACTAAAGTTAACAGTTTAGACTGCGACGCTCATAATATTAGATTTGGTCAGCGTTGCAGGAGGCGGCACTTAACTGTAGTTGTATGCTCTAGACTGAAGAAGCCTATTCACTGAAATATTTTTAACATCCATAGTGGCATAGCGTTTTGTAGAGTCGACGTAAATACAATAATTGTATTCGCCCGTCATCCACACAAATTTGTTCGTACACAAGAGTTGTGTACAAGCGCGTTACACCAAGTAATATACAGCGGTGTTGTACGCCGCAGGGAATGTGTTAATCATTTGTCTGCAACAAACAATTTGACATGCCTTCCAGAGTGTTACAAGCACAGGTCACCCAATGGTGCAACAATGGCTTGGAAGTAATGATGGGGGTGAGAATGAAGAGAACAGTGAGATTTCATACATCTATTGGCCATATAAAATTAATATTTAGATTATCTGGTTAAAATTATTTTTGAGGTCAAACATTGTGTGTGTGCCTGTGTACACGTGTGTATGACCAAAATATGTTAAATGCACAAAGTCCATCATTGTAACGGTTTGACGATAATTTAGGCAGCTTCGATCGTCGCCATGACGACAAATTGGACATTTTATAGAAAGATCGTCGTCCGACTCACGCTTCCGCTTGGAGGTGTTGGCGTCGTCGACCCCGTTGCGGCCGTTGAGCGGCGCGGGGCGCGCGGCGGGCGGGGGCGCGGGCGGC
>DWON01008739.1:0-11900 GCA_018251015.1 Phocides pigmalion okeechobee | reverse complement strand
TCTAACAGTGTATAACACCTATTTATCAGTTTTAAAATTACAGAGCAATTATACAAGAACTGATTTTGAAAGTTTAATGGCTCTTCTGTAAAATTAGGTCTATTCGCGTTGTGGGCCTTTATTTTGAAGTAGTGATGTGTCAAAAATCTCACCGGTTCCAAATAAACATAACTGTTGTGTTTCTCTCGATCTGGTTTGATGCCGCTCTGGAAAAATTCCAGTATTTCCTCTGAAGCAAGGTAGAAGTGGGGGAGGGAGGCCACCGCTGGGGCGCCCTGACACGGCAACAGGTTCAATAGACCCATCATTAAGCACCCATCGTGGTTCCCGCTCCAATTCCTGAAAAGATTGAGCATGAATTTTTTTCCTCATAATCCGGTGTAAAGCACTATTGTGTAGGTTGGAGAGGTGCGGATGCCGGCTACAATTTCGGACAGGACTTCAGTTGTGTTCGTGGTTGTACGTGGTTGGGACTACTTAACATCAGGTGGATTGCATGCTTGTTTGCCACTCGTCATGTACTGGTTAGTTTAACAGCCTTATTGACAAACATCATTAACGTCTAACTTACGGGAGGTCGTTAATCATCATGTATAAGAGGTAACGAAAACGGAAAACTGGCGCATTTTCCGTGACGAATACTTAGAACTTTTATAACTTTGTCCCCTTTACTTAACATTAATCTCCCTCGATTTTAAGAAATGACTTTTTGTTTTTATAGGTACGGTAGGAATTATTATGTCATTATGTTGAACTAAAATTAAAACGATCGAATCTTACGGGCTAATAGTTTCAACCTTTGGTCCGTGGCATCCGATTGCCAAAAAAAATTTTTTAACAGTCCCACGTTTGAACTGCGCCGGTGACAAGAAGACGCCTATATCTTTACATTACACTGAAGGTATATAAGATGGTAGATCCGTTAGAGCTCGCCCGGAGCGGCTCCACCGCCACCCTCATAACCTGCCGTAAAGCACTTTGTTGTTGAGTTGTGGTTGACGGATACACATTATTGGAGGTGACCATTAGTCCTCAAGAGTAGGAACGCATCCGCGTCCATCCTTAAATAGAAGTTCTGTTCTATTTGAAATCGGATGTGGTTGTCCATGGGCTGCAGTGACCACTTAACATCAGGTTGCCTGCATGCCCGTTTCTTACTTTTACATTATAAAAAAACGTGTGATAAACTTTCGTATAGACATCGATTAGTTACAAATTTATTGTTTGTTTAAATAATTACTTAAAATAATTAGTAGGTAAGACAAATATCTTAGAAGTTGATCTTACGAATAGTTTGTACCTTTATCCTAATGCTTATTTGTAAATAAATACCTTTATTAAAAGTACTTACTCTTTGCAAAAGCACTTATTGTTGGGGTTGGCGCTTTTAGACGCAAGCGGCATGTTCGACAATTCGTAGAAGTACGCCGTCATGTTGAAAATGCTCCTTTTCTCCACAAAATCCACAAACATTGACCTGTGGACCAAAATTTGGAGTTATGAAATGAATTTATATAACTGTTGTGTATATGAATATAATTATTAAGAAAACACCAACACTACATAAGAATAATGGCTGACAACCAACTGACATATCCGTCATATCAAAATATCTTCATATACCACATTCCTCCACCTCTATAAAGAAAATTCATTCAGATTCCCTGCAACTGTTCTAATCGGCATCGGCGTACAACTGTTCAGGTTACACATTTCCCTGTTTATCAAAATCCATATCAGTTTCTTCGCTTTCCCCCTCTTGTGACCCTACTTGGCTGTAATAACACTGCAACCTCGTGTTGTATTGTTTTGTATCCCCTTTCCATGAACAAGTTTTCTAGAAAAACAAATATCGTCACAAGGATCAGAATCTCTTAACCCCGAGTTTTCCTTGTACGGCAATAACTGATTAGCTCTTTTTTTAACGCATATATTTAAATTATAAATATAGATATAAAACATACGACAGTTTACACGTTTTTTAATTATACCAATTTCCCAAGTATACTTTGCACCGTTTAGAATATAATATTTTACCAACACCTTGTTTCCTACAACAAATCTTACATTGCGTTGTCCGTTTACTTCTTTAATTTCGCCTATTTGAGCTTTTAAAATATTATTTTTATCAGCACGTTCGTGGTGTGACCAAGGTAGCTAGAGTAGTATCTAGCTTTAGAGGTATTCCTGCATAACATGCTGTTAGAATATTTTTTACCTTCAATGTGTCTCTTTATATCGACGGAATTTTTATAGCTTGAACGACACAAATGTAAATTGAACAGCTTCATAAATTCGCGCCCTATAATAGGTAAACGTTCGTTACTGGCGTTAACAATAAAGAAAACTATCATTTTTGTGCAGCCTTCATAAGTTACTGGTAATAATAAACGCCCTATAGGAATAATTTCTTCTCCCGTATAAAAATTTAAAACATGATTACATGGTTGCAAGAGATACTTATTCTTCTTGAACTGACATATCCGTCATATCAAAATATCTTCATATACCACACCTACATTATAATTTTGTTGTGGAATAATTGAAATTCAAATATTTTATTTCATTATAGGATATTTATACTTTATGACTGTCGATGTAAATTGACTTTATCGGCTTTGGAGTGCCCTGTTCACCAAGATTAATAGAGAAAAGCCGGCGGAAAATATAGTACCTACATTCCTTATAAGGAATTAAAGTATTTCAATTTGATTTGACGCGTACACCCTCTTACCTAGACGTATTCTTATATATCGTAAAAGTTCAACAAGATTAAGCAACGTTAGCCGCGGTCAGGAATTGGATGAGTGACCACTGGTGTCAAAGTGGCACTTTGTGCTACGGATACATGTGTATATTGCTACTGACAAATGGCAATCATTAAACTTTGATAGAAACGATATAAAATTCGATACACGAAGACTGCATAATTATGTGTTAGGTACTCAGAATTTATTGGGCAAAAATCATGAAGTGGGTAAGAATAAGATACCTTTTGGCATTTATATACATTACTAGCTTTTCTGTAACTTTATTTCCATAGAACACACTCATGGCACACAGTGACACACTTTAGGCCGTGTTGATCTCAGGATCTATTAGTTACCTTACTATTTTCTATATACTATATGTAGATGTAGAATTTAAAGGTGGGGGAACTATAGTTTGACCGAGGAGGTACCAACGCCTCCCTCATAATCCACCGTAAAGCATTACTTGTGTTTCTGTGTGTATTTGTGGTTGTACGTGGATTTCCATGGGCTGCGACTACTCAACATCAGGTGGTTTGCGTGCTCGTTTGCTGCTCTTCTCACATAAGAAAAATATGAATAGAATATAGGATATACATATGTCTGCTAACAATTGCGAATAATATGCCGGGATCCAATAACAAATCGGTGCCAATTTAATCAACCTATCACTTTTATGGTTTTATTATCTTTTTATCATTGTACTGTTCTACTGTTATTTTCCTTTATTACTAATGTGTCCATGCGTGTTGTATATACGTAGACACGAGGACAGGAGCGGGTTAGTCGGTACAAATTCTTTGAATAATCCTAATCATTTTATCTCAACAACGATATGAAATGTAAATCACATTCACGCCTGATTATAAAATTATTTAATAGAATCCATAACGACCTACTTTTTGGATGTTGAACAAAAAATAGTTTAATAAAAATTTGTTGACTTTTCAATAGGAAAATAGGTAATGCGGGCGTTAAAAAACAGACTTAACAATTTTAAAGGAAATAATAAAATACACAATCTGTATTTTATCCATTTAATGAACGATCACTGGAAAGGGTCATGTCTACTTCCTATCAGTATTTTTAAAGGTGATTATTATGCTATTCCTTCTTATTAAACAAAGTAGTCCGCTAGAAAATCAATATTTGCCTATAATAATTTAAGTTTTAAGACAATTTTTTGAAAATGAAAAATGAAGTGAATCAAAATTTGCTGCAGAATTTTCTACAAACTATACTTAAGTACGAGTTTAACCAGGCGAATAGAAGTAAAGAAGTCTACAAATGCTTAATGTTTTAGGTTTTCTACTGGCTCATGACTGGCGCATGACATTGAAGCCCGTAGGTAATTGTCAACATCGCACTTAGATAATAAAAATACAACAATTTACCCGAAAACCATGGTCACCTTACGAATTAATAAAAAAATGCATTATCATAAGGTACGTAATAAAATATATGCACATAAATTATTGATACAAAACAGGCGACAAAAGCGAATTAAGTATTTATAGGAGATATTCTGATTAAACGGCACAGTCATAACTTAAACCAAAAGTTGAGCGGAAAATAAAGTAATAACAGTTTGTAAAATGGACGAAGTTTTTAAAGATGATCCCGAATTCGCGAAGTTTCTAGACAACGACGATCCGTTAGGTCATTTTCGACACAGATTCTATTTGGAAAAAGACAAAATTTATATGTGCGGCAACTCTCTCGGATTGGCGTCGAAGGACGCAGAGCAGTGTGTACTGAAAGCATTGCAGACGTGGAAGATAGAAGGAGTGAAGATATGGAACGTGGAATCCAATAAATATTATTTATTTTCCAGTATATTGGCGAAGCTAACGGCTCCGTTGATCGGAGTAGATGATTACGAACTGGTTATAGTAGAATCGGCGACGGCCACCATACACCAAGCGATTAGCACATTTTACCAACCAACCAGAGAAAAATTTAAGATTCTAGTGGACGATATCAACTTCCCCACAGATCGGTACGCTGTAGATGGTCAAGTGCGACTGAAGGGTTACGAACCAAAAGATGCTGTTAAAGTCGTAAAGTGCAAGGGAAGATATATGTCCGAAGATGATATTATCGAAGCGATGACTCCAGACGTAGCTCTTGTATTCCTACCGACTGTCTATTACAGAACAGCTCAGGTTCTCGACATGGAAACAATTAGCAAGGCAGCGAACGAGAGGGGAATTATCATTGGCTGGGACCTTTGTCACGCAATCGGAGCGTTGGAATTGAATTTAAAATCACTGGATATAGACTTCGCTGTATGGTGTACGTATAAGTACTTGAACGGGGGTCCCGGGTCGTCTGCGGGATTGTACATAAATAGAAAACATTTCGATCGCCTTCCAGGACTGCCTGGATGGTACGGCAACAAGAAGGAAACACAATTTCAGCTTCGGCAAGAGTTCGATCGCCAGAAGGATGCTGGCGGCTGGCAAATCGGCACCCCATGCTTGTTCTCACAAGTAACACTAGAAGGTTCCTTGAAAATGTTCCAAGAAGCCGGCATGGATAAGTTACGAAAGAAATCGTTGCACATAACGTCATATATGATGTTCCTCGTCGAAACAAAGCTGAGAGATCTTGGTTTTACTATAGGAAATCCGCGAGAAGACCACAGAAGAGGTGGTCACGTTTGCTTGGAGCACGAGGAAGCTTACAGAATTTCCGTGGCGTTGAAACAACGTGGAATTGTTTCAGACTTTCGGGAACCCAATGTGATTCGCGTCACACCCACTGCGTTTTACACGAGTTACGGAGAAGTATACCGAGTGGTGGAAACATTGCTCGATGTCATCAAAAGTGAGAGCTATAAGGAGATTAGTGATAAGAAAATGTTTGTGGTTTAAACTAAGTGTAGAGTACAAAGACAGGGACTCAGAACTTGAAGGCCCAGGACAATGTCCTACGCCAAAATGTTTGATGTTGTAAGATTCAAATTCTTTGGTAGCTTGAGTATTCTGAATAACAATTTCTCGAAATTTCTCATATCTTTGACTAACATTTTTTTGCAATATATTAGGCCAGCCACTAACATCAAGCTGTAGCCCTGTAGTGAAGAGAGTCACTTTTTGAATACTTTTATTATTGATTATGCAGTAATTAAATGTAATAATCATGATCTTAAATCAACAGTCAAAAATATATACGTAATATTTTAAAAACAAAAAATAACTTCAATAAAATGTAACAATATCGGTGGCCTAATTTGTTCTTCATCATATTTGTTATCTGTTTTAAGTTTTTATGAAGTCACTAGTTAATGTATTCATTATATGTTAACAAAAAGAAAGTAGCAAACGAACACGTAGTCCACCTGATGATAAGTAGTCACTGCGGCCTGTGGTCATTTGTACCGAAAGTATATAAAGAACAAAAATCATATGTGATGTCAATTTAACTTTCCCTACAGCGTAAAGATCTGTTGCCGTCTCGCGGTCTGTAAGCCTATTCCTTAACACTTTCCCTGCAGCGTCCAAAACTTGTATATTGCCAGGGGGCGGCTCTAGCTCGTGTACCGCCTGTTTGCAATGAAACCCTGACGCCCCCTAGGCCTCCCCTCTCCCTGCGGCTATAACTATTAACTTTGCTGTTGTAACAAGAAAGTTTTTTCTTGTTACGACGGTAAAGTTAATCGTAAATCGTAATCATATCGGAAAAATCGTAAAGTAAATCGTCCAAGACGATGCTCTTAGTCGTCTCAGGGAGTGCCGCGGCGCCCCTGTATACAGCGCGGCGCAGCGCGCTTGCGGCTTGTACACGCCTGTGTTGTACGTACAAATGTGTATGGATTACGGGCGAACACAAGTGCTGTTTACTTCGGCGCTATAGGACTGAAGGCGAAAACAACGTGTGTATTAGATGCTACACGGGTGTGAAAAAAAAACTACAATATTTCAGTATTAAGTGTTAATAAACATTATATTAATAAATGTAAAATAATAATGAAAAGGTTTAAAATAAAACAAAATCTGTCGGGTTTACTTTATATTTTTTAAACTGAAAATAGGCTTAGTCTATTTATTTCAGCTGCAATGTGATCGTAAGGATAGTTCGATTTGATCGAAACAAAATATTTAATTTATTTATAATTTCTATATTTTAATCATATTTTTTTTCTATTTTTATCATAATTTTATATTAAAATCACACTGCAACTTTTTTAAAAATAAAAATAATTATATATAACAGTAAAAACTAAACTTCAATCTAAATGTCTCACAGATGCCAACTCGAGCGTCGCGCGGTGTCCGTGAGTACAACGTAAGTGAGCGTAGAAAAAACCCTAAACTATTACACCTTAAATATAATTGTATTATTTAGTATATTTACAGTAATTTACATCACAATCCGGGCGTCGCGCGGCGGCCGATACCACATCATGATATAATTTTTGACATATAAAATAAATTAACGATAAGGAACCAAGAATAAGATCACTGAAGTTGTAAATTGAATTTTACTGTTAATTTCAAAGAGTAATTATGAATTATTAAAGTGGCTGAATTTCCGTACTGAACTTGGGAAGCGCGGTGGAAGACCCTCCGACTTTACTTTTATAACAAAAGGACCCTTTAAATTGTAAGATTTTTTAAAACTTGACTGAACATTTTGTCACAGAATCGTGTTTTATTATAAAAAACTCTATTTTATTGTTAAAACATTACAAACTCATTGTCACATTTAAAAGACACGTCTACTTTTTAAACTATTGTAAGCAAGATTTTGTTATTAACATTTTTTGTAATATTTAAAGATAGACACATCAATTGATAAAATCATTAAAATATAATTTATAAATAATTATTGTCATACTTATAACTCGACAGACCTATCGCAATCTATTTACAATAATAGACTCTGTTATTAACAGATTCATCAACGCTAACTGCGGGAAACACACTTGTGTGAATACAAGTGTACGAGTGCACGGCGACTGCCCGCGGACACCGCGGGCCGCTGCCGTCTCGCGCCGCATGATGTAGTGTTAGGGTAATAGTTGAAAGTGGCCATTTCGACTGTGATGTGAGATCGTATGTTCTTAAACCGAGCCCCGATCGAACCGAACGACGAAAACACTTCATAATTATTATAATGTAGATATACTCTTTACAAATAACACCTAGACCCGGGACAGAAATCGAAATTCAATATTACAATCTCAGTCTAATATTGTAAACTTTCAACATTTTAAGCTTTGCTCTTAGTCCTTTACCGGCAGATATTACATAGGTAACAACGGAAATATGCTATTCTTACATTGAACGATACCTTATTTTAACAAGTTATTAGCGAACAGTATTCCCGTTGGTTCGAACGGAGCTTTACATGATTGGTAATCAATTATTAACAAAAATACACATTTTTTAAATAGACAAAATATACATTTTTCATTCAGCGTCCAGTGTTTATTTACAAGACATTCGTTATATTAAACATCTTTTTACAACCAATTTTATTGCCCAATGACATGTTCTTAGTAATTTTATTTTGTCATCAATATTCTACTCGTAGACACAAGAACTTGTAAAATTTAATGTAATCGAACGTTTTAATGAGATTTTAATTCATTTTGCAGACACTGGATTGTTGATACATTTTGAAATAATTTATTAATGGTTACAATTATCTCCAGTGTGAGTGTTGCTTTTAAAAAATCCTTATTTGATTTTTATTTCTGAGCGTCCATAACAGAGATGTCAAGTATTGATGGTTTTCAAAAAATATCCTTTTTTTATTGTTATGCGATCAAAGTAGCAGCCGAGCAGACGACCTGATGTTAAGTAGTCACTGCAGTATGGATACACACACAACCTCCAATGAGGCTGCTGTGTTTGGGCTCGCCCTGGGCTCGGAGAGTCGCTACTCCTGAGAACAGACATCGTCTTGCTTGCAAATGTACCCGGGAACTTGATTATTTTAATGTCCGTTGTCAAGTCAAACCTGTATTATCTTGCAAATATGTCTATTGAATAAAATCCTACGATTGTATCCTGCGGAGACAGCTTGTCGCTAGCGGGCGGCGCGCGCGGCCTGCTGCGTCTCCTGCGGAATTGAAAAACAATTAATATTTCGACGGCGTTCATGCATACATCGGTCGGGTGCGGGAGGCGACACGAAGTTGTAGCCTATTTCTATATGCATGAGTTGTCAGTTATTGAAGTTATACTTCTTTAGGCGCGTTGTGAAAAAATGAGAATGACATTTTAAATTTCGTCACACAAAAGTTACAGTATGAAGTTGCAGCGGTTGCAGTCTCGAAACAAAAGCTACCAACAAAATAGAAACAAAACCTCTCTGAGCGGCGCAAGTTGGTAGCACCGTCGCCTCTGGGCACTGATTTCATATTCAGTAGTGTATGGCATGTGTTTTGACGGGAAACAACATGTTTAGAGAGACGCGCGTGTGTGGAAGTATTGAAGTAAACCTATGTTCATTTATATTTAAAAAATATAAAAATATATATATGATTGTATATTGTTATTTTTTATATATATTAGAAGAATAACAAACGAGCGTGCAAACCACGGATGTTAAGCAGTCGCAGCCCATAGACATCCACATACAACCACAAACACGACCGAAATCCTAAATCGGAGCTCGAACGTAGATGCGTTGCTACCGGTGAGGACTAAGATGTTCGCCTCGCTTCAAAGTGTAGCCAGCAACTGCACCTCTCCAGCTTAAACACAAATAATACTGTAAAGCGGATTATGAATACGCCGGTCGAACTATAGTTCAGCCACCTATACTTATTTCTATAATGTGACGTATTAGAACATTACTGTATATAGTATTTTAGTCTGTCCATATTTCTCTATCTACACATAAAGGCCCCAACGTGCGCCACTGAGTCGGAAAAACTCAACGTAGCAACCCACAAATGTGGCTAAATTCTCGTGCAGCCTTGCCCTTCGTCTACAACTGAATACAACGCAATCGCCTTCACGAGCTAAATACATTTTGAATTACAGCAAAACTTTTGAAAAAAGCAAGCTAATACAATAAACTAGCATCCAATTACACACAATATACATACATAATAAAAATTCATACAAATTACTGAAAATATTAAATTATTAAAAAAAATACAACTTAGATTTTGTAGCATTGTCTACAAGTATCTTAATACTTTTCAGTACTATATAACTACATTTCATATAAAGTATCTAAATAGAAAAGTCCAATCAAATGGGTAATATACAAATAAAACACTAGCTCAAGCCCAGGGCGGTACTCGCGTAAATCCACTGTACAGTCCAATAAATCATGCAGCTGTATTTATTACCCTATATGTATGTATTATGTCAAATCCGTAAAGGAATAAAAAAATCCGCTTTGCTCTCGAACGATTACCAAAAATATTTTATGAGTGCTCACTCACGCTATGTAAAGATTTTATGTATAAAAATTTAGGATTCTAGATCAGATTCGATTCAAGATTGTGATTCAAAAAAAATCTGCAAAATATCTAGTCTACATACAAAAATAAATATACAATTCTACTCGTACTATTCCATATCTACCAACATTCAGTATCTGTAGTCTATCTATCACGCAGATGTGCTCACTGTTAATTATTTAACTTAATAAATAATATCGCTCATGTAGTAATAGATAATGTTTTATATTTCAAAGAAAAATGTATACTTGAAGTGGTTGTCGATATCAACTATACAAGACCTTTCTACCGGCTATTTCACATTTATTTCATAAGAATTTCAGTTATTTTTTTATTAAATTCAAATTCAAATATTTTATTTCATTGTAAGGTATTTACATACACTAAATGAACGTCAAGGGTACGGTGTAATCAGTACATCGGCTTTGAACGTCTGTTGGCTATGGTAGACCGGGAGATAAAAGCCGGCGGAAAAAACTCTTGGCACTCTTTTTAGATCAGTCCTTGATAAATAAACATTACACAGTATAACTTTAGAAAGATGCGCACCATTATTAAACTTATAGATTAATTGGCATAATTAATCTTCAACATATGCACATCTAAGACGTTTGAAAACATCTCCTTTCCTAGTCAACAATACTAATAACTTGAAAGGAAAACTATTCAAATAAGCAAGGGAATTTTTTCATTTCTATCTAAAATTCCTATTCCTTGTGCATATCTCTACATACCATAAAACATATTGCTTCCGTCGTCCTTACGTTTAGATCTTTCGACACCACAGATTTTAATGCGGTTTGCACCAATAGACAGAACGATTCAAGAGGAACACTTATGTGTATATAAGACATCCATATTATAGTAGAGAAAAGCTGAGAATTTTAAAGATTTGTAATATGATCGTAAACGCACCCGTGCAAAGCCGGAGTATATCGCTAACAGTAATTAAGAATAATCAAATTAATCGCAATCCATTACTTTTTGTTACCAAAACGTATCAATCGAATTGCCTATCTATTGAAAAGTAACTAACAGTAACTAACATGTGGGTGACGGACTAAGGGAACACATGTACGTGCACTGTCGCATGTACCGAGTGCACGCACCCCGCACGGGGCGGTGCGTCGCGCGGAGCAGCCGTCGTGCGCGCGCGGCCACAGCGCCGCGCCGAGGCGTGCCTCCTGCAACCGACGCGGCCGTCACCGCGAGATCAACGCTTGCTACTACTAAGCTACTAAGTACCGACATATCTTATTGCAGTGTGGAGTATGAGTTTTAATTATGTGTATGTATTTGTGCGTGTGAATTGTACGTATGTGCCCGCATACGTACATATTTGAATATATTTTAAAATTTTCAACCTTAAAAATGCAATTTTAGCTTATGAATAAGTGTAATGTATTTTTATATGAGAAATGCAGTAAATAGTGTATAGAGATCCACATGAAGTTTAAACTTAAGCAGTGTATGGAGTGTGAAGATTAGTGCGGTTTGGTGCAGCGGTGCAGGGTAATGTGGAGCTCGATGCGACTGCACCAAAGTATAGGTTGGTACGACGGGAGAGTAGTGAGCGGTTGAGGGCGCTGTAGGGGGCAGTGGGGTGGAATAGGGTAGTTGACCGTAAGTCGCACAGGCAGAGAGGGGGGGCGTGTGCAGTGTACGTACAGTTGTGCAGGCGCACCGAGGACAGGCGGGGGGCGTGTGCAGTGTACGTACAG
>DWON01008738.1:0-11902 GCA_018251015.1 Phocides pigmalion okeechobee | reverse complement strand
CGATATTTTTAGATCCGATGGTAAAGAAGTGAGCCGAGAGCATTTCCTGTTAGCTTTAGCTGACGTGAAGACTATACTGGTGAAGGCAACGTACACAACTAATACGGAAGTGGCGTCGCTCATTAGTGCCAGCATCGACACCGCGGAGCCTTACGGAGAAGGTCCTCAAGCACTACACGTAGAACAGTGCAAGTGTCCCGCTGGATACGTTGGCTCTTCGTGCGAAGACTGCGCTCCAGGATACACTAGGTAAGTTTTACATATATATATACCTTTATTTTAAACTGATAGGGTAAATTAAATATGGCAGAACTCTATGGAGTTCGCCTGCAGATATCCCCACCACATTTGTTTCAACTTTATAGCTGCAATGTAGCGCTGCTGTATTTTGCGGGCGATTAAACCTCTTCAGTGATATTACGTCATCACAGAAGAGATCGCCGGCTACGATTCCTGGCTTACCCTTGATCCGACGATGGTGAGCAGTAAGAGATCAGACTTTCAGATCAGACCCACTTTGACCAACGCAACGTGTGGACTCGGCCACCTGGGCCAATCGGCCAGGGCTCACGACGTTCTGTCTATTGTTCCCACATGGCACATCTTCGAGACTAATAAGTGTACAGTTTCTAAACCGAATTGGGTACAGTCGTCCATTAACACATTGGCTGCGGCTGTCATATGACATCGAGTCAGCGTTACGGGAAGGCGTTACTAAACTGGAGCTATTTTCTCTAGATTGGAAATGCCCCGATGATTCACAAAAATATTGTACTTTTTAGCAGCCGTGTACAATTACAAACACACAGACGTTGTTTTTGCCCGCAGTCATGTAGCACCGATGTAAGTACTGCCCTCGTGTTCGCCAGTAATCCGTACAGATTAGCACGAACACATGTTGTACAAGTAACAACCGCGTTAGACTAAGTAATACAGTTGTGTATCCCGCAGGGAAATTGTTAATAAACGTTTAACATCAGGGGCTCCTTCCATTATAATGGTAAACAAATTATTTATTAACAAATCTTATCATTATTTCAGAACATCATCCGGCCTGTACTTAGCTCACTGCAAACAATGTAACTGCAACGGTCACTCCAACATGTGCCACCCCGAATCCGGTGTTTGTTACGTGAGTTTTTTTTGATAATTTACTTTTATTACCAATTAATACAAATTCTATGGGTTATCAAATATTTTAAGGTAAATATTGCGATCCCAAGAGCCTTAAGACGCTTACACATATATCCATTTTATTCACATTGGACACATTTCACATTGAACAACGGATCCTTTATAAACGAAGATTAATATACAAATACTTATAAGATATTCGATAAGACCTTGTATCGAAAGTTCATCCACTTTCGATTCAAGATCTTATTTTCCGAAGTTCTATACTGAAGCTTATTCAGTAATCTTATTTTTTTACTACTAAATAATCAAGTAATAAACGATTGCCACCACTTTTGTTATGCACGTTGTACTCGTGTGCCGTAAAAAGGATGAAAGTAATAATGCACCAAGAGGTGTCTGCTAAACGAATGATTGATGATTAATAAATTTACAAGTGATTTATTAAATTTACAAATAAACCCTAATATATTCATCCGATGCTCGTGCCTCCAGCGCGTTGACGTCATGCGTTTACAACTTTTCTATCTACCCCCGACTTATACGTATTTTGATACAGGACTGTAAAGATAACACGGCGGGAGAAAACTGCGAGGACTGCAAGGAAGGGTATGAACGAGACGCATACAATAACTGTGTTCGGAGAGATGTTGCCTCCACGCCCGCCTACTGCAAGTATGTATTACCCATACTTATTACCTATCTCATCACAAATTACCTCATCAACACGCGCCATCAACGCCACCCTTAAAATCAACTCTAAAGCAACTCTTGGGTTTCTGTAGGGGAGGTGCCCACATTAGCGACGCGATTGATTTTTTAAATTCAGAATTTAATATATATTTACTATAATGAAAATCTTAAAACTAATTATAATAAAATCCTAACATGATACAACAACACTAGCTGCATCGTAGCGTTGAATAGTAATTACAATTCTCTTCGCGAGATATGTACCAGCCCACCTGTCACCGCATTCTTCGAAAATTATATACAAATATAAATTTGTTTAATTTTACATAATATTAATGTTTGTTCTAATTTGGAACAGTTGTGACCCTCGCGGAGAAGCCGCACCATGCGTAGACTACTGCCGCTGTAAACAGAACGTGGAAGGCGAGGCGTGCGACCGTTGCCGACCGGGCACCTTCGGCTTGGACCAGTCCTACGCCCTCGGTTGTACATCATGCTACTGTTCCGGAGTCACCAACGCATGTCACGAAGTAAGTGATACATTGGAGAATTGATCCAAATAGAGGGTGTCCGTGCCCATGCAGCATGGTTCTAAAAATGCTACCCGCATTACCGCATTAAAATAGCAATCGCAACTCTGCGCGAGATATGAAACAGCCCTCTTGTCACCGGTGGCGTTAATCAAGCGTGGTATTAATTGTTTGAAAAATTAATAGGTACACATTCAGTTACAACATATTTTATTTCGATTATCTTTTCATTTACGTGATGTACCTGTTATATATCTACATGTAGCCACTGCCATAGTTTAAGTGTAATCATTTGTGTTCTGTAATTTATTTATTTAATACACGTATAACATCCGGGAAAACTAGAATTTAAACCCATGGCTTCAATTTTAGTTTTCCCAGATTTTCTAACAGCAAAAAGTTCCCATGTGCCCGTAACTTTCACATTGACATAACTTTTCCGTTTATAAACTGATTGAAATGAAACTATTACAAAAATAAAGTAAACTTTAATGCAATACATTACTGAAAATCGTACGGAAGCCGTCCGAGCTGTTCTTGAGATTAACGCGCATAAAGGCACAAACAAACAGACAAAAATCGAATATCTTTTTTCATTACATGCTATATTAAAAAAGCACTCTAAAAATAGGTTTTTCTCTTCTTTTTTATATTGTATGTTCTATGTTTATTAATCGGCGTATATTATTTAGAACTCACTTTTCCTATACGTGGTCTAGGACCGAACAAAATCGCATGTACCGCTTTTGTCCATAATACTAATTTAATAGAGGTCCAACCACTTTATCAAAAAAAAACATTCGATCCTTAAATTTGTGGTTCGAGCAAAGTGTGTGCAGATTATGATAAACCATAAAGGATATTATTAACCTTTCTCATCTTTCAGGCTGCTCACTTGGCAAGAATCCCGCTGGCAGCACCCATATTCGGCGAGAACCATGGAGGCTACACTCTGGTGGATTTGGACAACGAGGAAGTCATCAGTGAACAGTTTATCCCTGTCCCTAACCAGAGCGAGTTAATGTACACCTTCCCGCAACCGCCAGTTAATGAACTCTACTGGTCTCTTCCAGTATTCCCGGGTAACTCCTAATTTTCCTTTAACACTTTGACTGCGGTGCACATATATAAGAACGGGTCAGCGTTACGAGAGGCGGCACTAAACTGAAGCTTGTTTCTCTAGGCTGAGGATGCACCGATAATTCATTGAAATATTGTATTTTTTAGCATCTGTACATCATCTATGATTACACAGATATTACGTCCGCCCGCAGTCTTGTGGCGCCGACGTAAACATAAACGACGTAAAAACTCTTGTGTTCGCCCGTAATCCATACAAATTTGTACGTACAACACAGGTGTGTAGCCGCAGGCACGTTGCGCCGCGCAGTACGCAGCAGTGAAATTGTATTAACAATCAACAATTAACAATTATACACAGTAACATAATATATAGTAATATCAATCAATTTAAATATTCTCGAAAAATGATAATTATCTTCATGTTGTTTTAGGTAATCGAGTGCTATCGTACGGAGGGATGTTGTCCTTGAAGCAAAAATTCCATTCGCCAGACGACGCTGTATCTAGGCCAGGTCAAGATATTATACTCGTTGGTGACAGTGTCTCTTTGTTCTGGACTAACCCTACGCCGATCAGGTCTCAAGTGCCGTTGGTGAGTGTCATTTTGACAATTAATTTGTTTGTATATTGCGCTTGTTTACTGAAGTACATGTATCCTGTACGTTATACTATTGTTGATAATAAATAATTTGTAACAGTGCTATTTCTTTTATAAATTACACTATGTATTCAATATAGTAAAGAATGTATTTTTTTCCTTTTTTTAGAGCTACCAAGTACCTCTCAGGGAGACTGGGTGGTACACGATGTCGTCGGGTACGCCTCCAAGCCGCCAAGACTTCATGTCAGTGTTGAGGAATTTGAAGAGAGTTCTGGTTCGAGCCACGCTGGTGCCAAACACTACGCTAACCTCCATTGCGGATGTCTCCATGGACACTGCCGACGAGATTTCTGACCCCAGCATGCCACTCGCTACTGGCGTTGAGGTCAGTAACATCACACAATACTGTAAAAATTAAAAAAAAAAACTTGAAATCCTGAACGTACCTACAAACAATATAGTATAGTCTATAGGTACATAGAGGCAATGCCTCTTTGTTTGTTTCTGCTTTGAAACAGTAGTTCAATGCTAATATGTTCTGATGTAAAGTTCGAACTAAATATTTTTTCGATATTAATTATTAAATATATTACACAAATTATTACCTTAAATTAATTATATAGCTTATTATATTTTGGAGTATTTTTTTGAATAATAAAACATTGTTTCCTTTTTTAGGTATGCATGTGTCCTGAAGGATACAGTGGAACTAGCTGCGAGATATGCTCCGCGGGCTACTACGAGGACCAAGCGGGCTACTGTCGCAGATGCAACTGCAACGGCCACGACTGCCAGCTCGGCGCCTTCAACGAGGTCGTGTGCAACTGCCGCCCGCCCTACACTGGGCCAGACTGCTCATCTATTGGTAAGTTCCACGTACCCGTTTCCTTATAGTCTCCTCTTTGTAAATTCTATACTTCTTTAGTTTATATCTTTGGATTTTATTGATCATAATTATATAAACCTGTTTTGGGAAGTCAAACTTTATCTCGATAATATGCTATGATAAAAAGTATAATGTTAAATGTCAAAGTGTATATTTGAAATTAAATGAATACACATAAGACATGACACCAACGATTCTGATGAACAAATGAAATATTTCGATAATTTCTGGGAAAGCAATGGAATATTTACATGCAACTATGGCAAGCTAAAACAGTTTAATTGTTATCTTAAAATTTTCTTGTGAAATTCATTTTGTAGAATATAGGCAGTGGGATTTTTAAGATGTTGTTTAGTCTTAATATCTAATAAAATATTTGATTAAATGAAGATGTAAATATAAACATAATTTTATAATATGATCAGGTTTAGTCATGGAACTTCACCCGACTATACACGAGCCCATGTATACCAATTCTACTGTAGTTCGAGTGACGTTCAAGTGCAAGTACAGAGCGCCGGAACCTCTTACGATTAAGTTTTATCACAAAGGAAGTGAAATGCTGCCTTCTAAATACTATAATGAGTCAAGGTTCTACGTGGACGGTTGGAGGGGCGAACACACCTGGAATACTCTGTGGGACATGAAAATTCAGGGTGATAAGTACGAGTGCCATACGATCTCAGAACGAGGATTAACTTTAGGGGTACTGACTACCACCTTGCCAGAGAAAGGTAGTTATCAAACTCGATAAGGCTTCGTGAAGCATTCATTGTGACCACTTAGCCCTGTTTGCTTTAGCTTTGCAGGAATATTTGTAGTTGTGTGTCAACATCAAGTTTCGTCTCGTGTTATTGTCGGTCGTTTATCCACGTACATCACAAAAGGTGTCAGAAATTTTATTTCATTACATTTTGTCTAGATAATTTTAAGCCATTGTTCTGTCTTTCGCTTGCTAAAACATTTTTACGTCTGCAAATATTGTCATCATTCAATACATTTATATTTCTATAAACTACTCGTTAATTTATTAAGATTTTTGTTTGTCGATCCATTAAAGTCTACTAGTCTGTTTTCGTTGGTTTTCGTGTACGTCTTCATCGTTATATATATATTCTAGACTAATTTTACGTTCAAAAAAACTAAACGACATTTAAATATATATTAGGTGTCTATGATCTATACAATTTCTATTTTCAATCGATTTGTATTAAAAGAAAATATTTATTCATGTTTTACCAATCTCGTTTTATATGTAACTTTTCGGAAAAAAACATAACTGTGTCGTTCGGGTTAAATATGTCTATTTAAAATATATTTTCTGTAAGCGTCAATTTCAATTCAGGTAACGAAATCAGTACGACGACGCGCTCGCCGCCACCTACGAGCACAGTGGAGGTCAGAATTACTAGCAAATCACTCGAAATCAAAGAAGTGGGAAGCACTATAAACATCACCTGCCAAGCTACGAGCCCGATGACACCGACTCGCCTCAACGTCACTTGGTACAAGGAGAACGGCCACTTGCCACAGGACAGGACGCAGATCGATCAGAGGGCCGGTCTTCTCCTTATATATAACCTCCAAATATCCGATAGTGGTGTGTACATATGCCAAGCTTCCGACGGCATTTCCACAAGCCACGCTAAAACGACTATCAAAGTTCCAGGTTCGTATATGATCAATGCAATTATAAAATTATGTAACCTTTCGTGCCATTACTAATTTTATGTCTTTTTTATGCATTCGTTACGGAACAGTTGTCCCGTTATGGGTATTTTATGCAAAGAGTAAGTTATTAAAATTGTAGTGTACAAGTAGAAGTATTTCTTAATTACCAGAGGCGCTACTACCTTTTACTACCACTATTTATCAGAATATAAAATATAAATTTAAGAAAGTATAAATTTAAGAAAACGAAATGATTGCATATTCTTATTTATAATAAGAAAGGAGATTAATGTACCATTTATGCCATTCCATGCAGCGTTAGGCATTTCAAATGGCTACAAAAATACAAAATTTTGAAGTAAGCTTAATATAAGCCTGTATGAAAGATATGAGGTATGCCTATGAGAGAAAGAGAAAATATTTTGAATACCAGCAACAATTTAAGATAATATTGTAGGTAACGAGATGACCATACCAACTGTGGCCATAACCCCAGCCATGAAGGACTACTACGAAGGCGATCGTATTGAGCTGGTGTGTAACACGTCTGGCAACCCTGCCCCGACCATCACGTGGCAACGAGGTTCCAATCAACCGCTGCCGGCGAGCGCCACCTTCTACGATGCCTTGTTAATCATCGATTATGCCCGAGTCGAGGATTCTGGAGAGTACAGGTATGTGTTGTTAAAAGGATTTTGCAACTAGGCTCCTATGGCTTGCAGCCCACGATATGATTACTGTCGTTACGACGGCACTAATACATCCATTCTCAAACTGAACTGAAGTCCTATTTGAAGTCATACGTTGCTTCTCCTAAATAATATGATTCCCCTCAGTTTTAAGTGTAGCCGAGAAACACACTTCTTTAAACAGAACATCAAAAACATAGCGGTCGTACGCCAAAGTGGTCAAACTATAGGTGTACTGACAAATTCTATTTTAAACATAGTTCGACTGGGGGGGTACCATCTCCGCCCTCATAATCCGCCTTAAATCATTTCTTTTGTTTCGGTTGGAGAGGTGCAATTGCCGGCTACACTTTGAACTGTTGCCGGCTACACTCAAGAATAGCAACACATCTACGTTTGAGCCCAGATAGGATTTCGGTCGTATTTGTGGTTGGACGGGGATGTCTATGGGCTGCGACTACTTACATCAGGTGGTTTGTGTGCTCGTTTGATACTCTTGTCACATAAAAAATAATGCTATTTGTATGAATTGTATGTTTTCTCGTAGATGTATTGCCAGCAACACTGCTGGCAGCACAGACCGAACTGCAAGCGTGACTGTGAGGCCACGTCCATCGCAACCACCGCGGGAGTACCTCGTCGTGTCTCCACAGACTCCCACCGTGTACGAAGGACAGAGCACACGTGTCGTGTGTACCGGCGCCGCGAACGTCCCGGCCGGCACTGTCCAATGGTTGAGGTAATAACCGCTCACCTACAAGCAAGTACCAAGTTTCACTGTCGGACACCGGTTTCTCGACGAAGTTACTTGATAGTACTATCACTGTCGCAAGTAGTAATCTGTATTCGACGTCGCCGACTGACATACAAAACAGGAATCCTATCTAAAGTCTATCACAGATGCATTGCAACTGTTGACTAAGATGGCGCCTCATATCTAAGTGAACCGACGAACCATAACAAGAAATGAGAAGCCTATAGTCTACTCCACTACGCGGGAAATCTTTCTATATTCAAAACCTCGCAATAGAATACTTTGTGTTGTGGGGTCTACTGATACATACAACCACCCAACCTCGTAAGAAGTATCTAAATTCGCCAAGTAGGTGACTGCCTGGCCCGGAATAGAACGGAATCCTCTGCGTGTCATATCGATGTCGTGACTACAGCGCCAAATTGTATGTTTTTATATCTTTTTCAGACAAGACGGATCCGAATTCTTACCAAACGTGCGCGATGACAACGGTGTCTTATACATCGACCAAGCTGTCCGTGAAAACCAGGGCGTTTACGTCTGCCGCGCCATTTCGTACCAAATCAACCCAGTACAGGTGGTCTTGACTGTGGTATCGCAGAACACTCCTCCTCCTGAAGAAGGTCCCCAGGTCACGGTGTCCGTCGATCGTCTGAAGATTCCAACTGGCGATACTGGAACGGTTGACTGCATTTCACAGGGTTACCCGCGACCTTTGATCAGATGGGCAAGAGTAAGTTTCTTTATAATCAAAGTAATAGTTGATGTTAATAAAGAGTCGTCAAGTATATCTTCATAACTTTAATTCTACGGTTGCAACCGCTTTCAAGTCTCACTGTTTCCCCTAGTTGGTCGTTGAATTAAAAAATGCTGGACCAAACTACTCCAGCGTGAATAATGTAGATACAGCGACTAACCGTCTTTTGGATGGTTTCAAAAAGATTATATAAAGATTTACTCGTACATCGTGAGATTAAATCATTTAATTTTTCCTACAGTATCAAGGCCAGTTTGGACCAGGCACTAGTCAACGAGACAACACATTGATTATATCAAATGCTCAAGAAAGCGATCAAGGATACTACAACTGCGAGGCTGTTGTCGATGGATTAGTGGTTTCCAACCAATACGTACTCGTAGAGATTGAGAGTGAGTATACGTGACTGACATACTTTTACACATTAATCAAATAAAATTTGACACAAGGAGATCTTGATATCATGAATTTCAGACTTCGAATATAGCCAAAGAGCTAATTTAAATATAAATGGTGTAGCCTTTAAAGGTCGGCTGTTAATTGCAACTTTAAAAAGAACTTTAGTTCAATCTTGTTATTTATTACTAAACAACGCAGAATTAAATAATAATTTATGCAAAATTAGAATATTATTAAATTAATTTACTTTTTTTCTTGTGTCATTTTTCATTGTGATTTTAACACACGTTAGTTAGAAAAAAGGATGAAAAATAAAAAACACGCTTTTATAAAAATCCAACTATAAAAGTATAAATAAGAAAGATGTAAAAAAAGCTTGTCGTGCGTGGTGTCAATAGATCACTAAAAAAAATTTTTTTTTTCATATTATTGCATTGTCATCTGTCCTCGATACGTGTACAGTTTCAAATTAATCAGACATCTGAAAATTGGTGAAAATTATGCTCAAAAAATCCGTTACATACATAAATACAACCTAAGCTAATAAACGCCTGTTATTTTTTTATTTATATCAAATTGTTTTTTTCTTTATACAGAACGTGAACCACCCCGCGTGCACATCTGGCCTCAGGACACATTACACATCGTCACACTTGGCTCGCAATACGACTTGCACTGCAGAGTCCAGGGCGGCATCCCTGAGCCGGATGTCACGTGGGATCGCAACGGCGGCAGAGCATTGTCTCCACACGTCCAGATACAAAAGCATAACGTACTGAGGTAAGATTATTTTAAGGAGGTACCATCACAAATTACATGTTAAAAAAATTGCGATTTTACTTGTAAACATCTCAATATTCAAGTAATAGAAGTGAGAAGGCGTTAAATCGTACTAATAACATTCTTCGACAGAAATGCAATGATTAAAAAAAAATGCAAACACTAAGATCATCCGTTTGCATAAAATTTTCCGTAAGCTGGTAATCTATGTATATACTTTTTTGTTATTCCGCTCACATAAAAGAACTTGGCCATTATTAGGTATAAAGACGTTATAAAGGAATAAATAATTTGAAATCAATTTTTTGGAATCTAGATTCGAAAGGATAGAAGTAAACGATGAGGGCGAGTACACTTGCACGGCGTCCAACTCGGCAGGCACGGTCAGTGCCAGTGCTCAGATCAAAGTAGTATCGGTGCCTGAGATCACCATCACGCCCAAATCATTCATGAAAGCCTTCCTGGGAGATTCTATCACCGTTGAATGCCGAGCGCAAGGATATCCCGACCCAGAAGTGTCTATCTGTAAGTAAATAAATAATTATATCACCATGAATTTACATAGTTTCCACTATTTGTACATAAAAATGTACATTGTGTTAATGATTAAAATAACTTACTTTTTTAACTCTATTGTTAGTTTAAACATATTAGTAGACTAATTAAAATATATACAAATATAAAACCATTTAAGTTAAATCAAGTACAATGAATACTTTTATTTTAACTTAGTCCTCAAAGGTCAATAAAAAAAAAAACACCTTTTTCCTGGATTCTATAACAGTCTTTCAATTGTTGGCCTCACAGAGATGTTTATCTTTGATGATATTCGAATCCACAACCTTAGGCTTAGCTGATCACTATCAACTATGTAAAGAAGCCAGTCAAAAGTGTGTTCTACATTGTGGTACAACATACTCGGAATGTATGAGAAAGACTAACAGTAGATTTTAAACAGTGGACCAGAAGAGTTACGAAATAGTCAGATCGACGCCCAGAATTGCCGTCCTGAAGATCCCGTACGCACGTTATGAAGACGACGGCGATTACTTATGTATTGCCAAATCGTTAGCCGGTACGGTCGAAGAGCGCTTCGCTATCCGCGTAGAGCGAGGCGATGGCGGCGGAGGCGATATCGATGGTGAGTTTTATATCCACTTTTTGAGTACTAAAAAGTCAACAAACATGTCCAAGAAGTAAAGAAAAGTGTCCAAGAAGTAAACAAAAGTGTCCAATGCGTGTCGATCCATACACAATGAACGGTTTCGGGCTCAGAGTAAAATAATCGAAATAATATCGTGAATAACTTTACATTTAATAATATTCAAATTCTAAGAACCAATTTTATATTTTAATTTTCTATTGCCTAAAACATAATTTTGGAGAGATGCGTTTTATAACTTTGAACACGTATATCTAACTATGAGTATTAATATTCTCATTTAATTAGTTTATTCTATATAACGCTAATAGTACTCAACTAAATTGACTGTGATACATATTTGTATTTCTAGCTGCGTTGGCACGTTATTCAGTTTATGAATCGGTAATTAGTAGAAATTTCACTGAGTTATACTTAATATATGTTACAATTGTATGTTTATATTGTATGTATTCCGAAAAAAAAACTAACAACTGCTACTGTACATACAGAGGGCAGCGGTGAAGAGGGCATCACTACTGACGATGACAATCCCTACGGTATTATTCCCGGCAGCAACTTGGCCATCGAGGGCAAGGACACCCACCTTATGTAAGTCTCATATGGGAATTTATATTGTATTAAGATTATATATTAAGATATATATTCTTACCGGGTTAAACACGTTTTTTTTAGAATGAAAGAGTAAGAAACGGGCATGCAGGCCACCTGATGTTAAGTGGTCACTGCAGCCCATGGACAACCATGTCTAATCTCAAATAGA
>DWON01008737.1:0-11903 GCA_018251015.1 Phocides pigmalion okeechobee | reverse complement strand
TGTCCATGGGCTGCAGTGACCACTTAACACCAGGTGGCCTGCATGCCCGTTTCTTACTCTTTCGCAATAAAATAAAAAGTGTATTTAGCCGTCACTAGTGTTAGGGATCGTTTGATTTAGAATGGTTTATAAATAAAAAAACATGTCAATTTGAAAGTTTCGGGAATGAGTACATGAGTCATTTTTGCTAGAACAAAATTTAAAAAATTCCGAAAATTGAAACCCAAGTAAACAAATTCGCGCGTACCAGCTAGTATTGAATATTTAGTTTTATATGGCCTGTTTGATGTAGAAGTTTGTAACGCATTACTGTTAGATGCGTTCTAAAATTTTCAAGTAGAATTTTAAAACGCATTACTGTTAGATGCGTTCTAAAATTTTCAAGTAGAATTTTAAAACGCATTTTTGTTAGATGCGTTTTAAAATTCTACATATAACCTTGTGTATCAAAATCCTTAAAGTAGTTTTTGGTAAGGCTGTCGAAATCATAACAACGATTACGTTGCAGAAGTCGGGTAAAAAGCGAAAAGTCGCTCAGGTATTAACAATTAAAATAATGAAGGCGTTAAACCGTTTTCTTAATCACACCCCCGATAACCTATTCCTAATTAATCAAAGCGAGAAATTAATATACTGTTATTCGTATTTCCACAGGCCATTCCGTGACAACTTGTGGCGTGATACAAAAAGTTTTACCCATAAATTCATAAGCACATATTATTAGGCTTTAAGTGATTTATCGCTTCGCCCCTAATTTTTGCTACAAGCACCTCCACTCCGTATGTAAACAAAATTAAATTATGATTCTATGTGTCAATAAGGGTACTTGAAAATCGTTGATAAAGGACAGTGCACATTTTGCGGGAGCCTGTAAAAAATGTTAGGTACACCAAAAAATCTCTGTCAATTTAAATGTAAAAAAAACATTTAGAATAAAAAACGTAAAACGCAGTGGCTTTTTTGAATTACATGATCATGTATCCGTCTGCTTCTTCGTGAATAGGTATTAAAATATCAATTGAGTTTGACAAATAAATGTATTTTACTTATACAGTTTATCGAAAACGTATACGTAGCATAATTTAATATAATAATGGAAATATTGAATTATGTGTATGTATTTATATAAAAATTAATAGGGGGGATTAATGGTTAACAGACAACAATTACGTCTAATGATAAAGCAACAAACTTAGGAGATAACAATTGTCAAACAGAAAAAACTTGACATATTATATCATAATATAAATAAGGAATAAAGAAAAAAACATATTCAACAATATAACTATTTATATCCTTGTTAAATACAGCTTTAAAATTAATCATATTTACACTTTGATAATTTACACATTTGTAATTGGCTTTGTAAAGGCCCTTATATCTGTTTATGTCGAAAATAAGCTAAAATAAAGTGTGGACATTGCCTTATAACAAAACTGAACTTTTCACTTACAGTTGGTTGTTGTTGGCAACGCTCAGGAGGAAGTGAGTCAAAATTGAAAAATCGTGTTTGTCTCAATATTTTATTTCGTAGATATAAAGTTAACTTTACTATCACGATAACGTATTGACGCACGTGACGCATTATCTCTATACTAGTCTTTAATAAAAGTTCCGGGTTCCATTACAGCTTTTCGGTAATTACAAGCTAAGGTCTCGTTATAATAATATATATTATCGCGCTATATTACCTCCTAATTGAATATTAGTCAAAAATATTTGCAGTTAAAATTACTGCTTATTCTAACGATATTTTCAAATTACCTATTTCATACCTATTCAAGTTTTCCTATAAAAATTACAACCGGCATCTAATCTTATACATTTCGCGGGCGAAATCGCTTGTTAACACTAGTTAATATAGATTTCCATTTTTTATTTATTTTCACTTTTTACTGATTATATTATGAATAGTGATTTTCTCAGATTAAAAAGCATTCAATTTTATTAAGTTCGCATATCCAAACTCATTATAAATATACCAATAAAACGTATTTCAATGAGATAAAGGAATCAACTGACATTAAAAGGCTTCGTCCGCTGTATTAATCTATTCGCATTTGATTTGTGGAACCAAAGCGGCCAAGTTCGAGTTGTACTCGCGCACCGAGCGACCCATATAAGGTTTAATTGCAAAAAAAAGTTTGAAATAAATCCAAATATACAACTTTCGGCCTTTTCCCTTTACTTGTGCATTAACAACTTGAAAATATTCATGCTTCCAGGTCAACGGAAAGTAACTTAAAAGATTTAATTCCCTAGAAAAGGGCCGAGGTATGCGCAAAAAAATTGTTTGCGTTGACTCAAAAATTTAATTTTATGATAAATAGACATAATTGCAGATCCAAGTTTTTAATTTTATTTTCAATGCAATACCTCCAACGTATTCCTGAAAAAAGGGGTCTTAAAAATAGACATATATAAATACAGATAGGCGCACATATAGAAAGATGGACAGACAAACAGACGTCCATGTGTTTAGACGGACAGACGAAATGATTGACAGCCGAATAGATAGATAGACAGACAGATGGACAAACAAACAGTCAGACGTACAGTCCAAGACGGACAAACAACTAAACGGAAAGACGGTCAATGAAACGATCTTATGCGAAGGGTTGCTTTGCTTTTTAAGATGCAGAACCCTAAAAACTTTAAGGTTAATAAAAAATGAATAGCCACTTGTGGTCCCAGAATCTGGTCATTGTTCAGGAGGTCATTGTTTTTAATGACCCAGTAGGTACCCATTGCGAAATTCTCGTTTTGTCTGCAGTATTTTGTTTTCGCGACAGCCGGAAGCGGATATAGAGGGAGACAGAATAATAGCCGTCGGAAATGGTCAGACATGGTGGATTCTTACTTTTTTCTCTCGTACACTGGACATTGCTAACTCAATACCGACAGTGTTCTCTTCACGGAATACAGTGTTTTAATTCGTTGCGCATAAGGACGGTAATCCTGTAATTTTGGACGCTGTTTTGGAATTACGAACTCAAGTTTCATTCAGCAGAGCGTAACGCGATGTATGCAAGCCAGGGATGTGCGATGGTATCATGAGGATGGAAATTCTATAGACTGTTCTCAGATTATCTCGAGTGCATTGTTTCTGTAAAGTCGTCGCTTAATCCAATATTCTGGAAACGTGGGAGCTCGTTGACATCATATTTGGTATTATTTATGCGCTGGAATCTTTACCATTACTATAGCTCTTCCTACCCTGAGGAATATATATGAGACGGCAGTATTAATCTTCAGGGATGTCAACGCGTACATGATCGTATTCAGTGAGAACTTCTATTCTATGTGGAAAGATATTAGTTTAATTATGTACCCATAATCAGTGACGTCATGCTCGTTTCCTAGCGAAATGTCAAAATATCTACCAAACATAAAAATGTGATATGAATCCAAGGTCGGATTTTTCAGAATCATAACCTTTCATTTATCCATTAGCTTTTCGTGGTATATTACTATAAAGAAAAATGTCCTAATTGGCATTTCTTCAGAGGAATCTGCTGGTTTTCGGCTGTTTTCTTCATAATGACAGTTATCAGTCCATCTGATTGGGAGACGAGAAAATTTAAGAATGTTGTTGGCTTAGAAAAATATATATTAATAACCGTAACGATAAAGGAAAAAAATACATCTGTCTCAAAATTTTCTCAAATATTCTTGAGGGTATGTGGATTTACGTACACAATGGGACAACCTTGTGGACAGCCATAATCTTTAGCATTCTAAGGGCAGCTATCTTAGCAGTCATATCTATCCTTTGAGATATTAAAATTACTTTATAAATTTTGTTGTATCAAAATACGTTGATACAACAAAATACCTTAATACATACTTTGTGTACAAAAAAAGTTGAATGTTTTGTAACCACAATTCAAGTAATTAATTTGAGCATAGATAGAAGATGAATTGGGACAGTAAAATAAATACTGTTGGGAAGCCACAGGAATTTATTTTACCAGAATCCGACGGTACGTAAATAAAAATGCTTCGAGCGAAACTTCGGCTAGTTGACAGCAGTGACGCTTCAATTGAGGGGGATAAAATAATAATATTATTACTGGAACGAGAAGAAAGAGAGAAAATAACGAGTGGGAAAGTCCATTTGTATTATTAGAAAACTTAAATATTTTTAATAAAGCATCTGTGTCTTATTCCAAGAATTAATCCTTAAGGCGAGAAGCGGAGACAGTCTTTAAAAGTTGTTTTTTTCGACTTTGAATTGACTTATTAGCAGTTTTTTGTGGAATATTTCGAAGGTTTCCAGTTAGCTTCGTAATCCAACGCAGTTGTGGCTTTGCTTAATATTTAGGATATTTTGGGAAGACTTGAGATTTTAGATGTGGCGCACGGGAGAAACTTTGTAATAAATATTCATAGATGTATATGTTTCTTGGTTGTAGTATCATATATTTGTTTTTCGTGGATTGCTACTGTTTTTATTGTTCGTACTGGCAATACTGAGTTAATTTGCTTTGGTTAAATACGTCATGGGAAGTTGTTCAACCAAATGAAATGATATTATATTGGCATAAATAATATATGAAAAATAATTAAATACAAATACCCACTGTTTTGTGTTATGCAAATAATATTTCATATAAACTATTATTAATTAATTCAGTATTTCAGTTCAGTAGTAATTGGCTATCAGTAACCATCTCCAAATACAACAGAAATCAATTTTGAGATTGGTCAAAGATGCTACCTCCTTTTATATAGATGTTAGTCAAAAACTGGCGCCGTTGTTAAAAACTTGTACAAAATATTTTTTGTTTCAAATAGCCTGTTATTGTTTTGAATTTATTTTGACCTAAATTTGTTAATTCGTCAAGGGGTCGAACCGCAGTAGAAGCCCGAGGCTATATACGCATGGGAAAATTGAATACCCTAAACATCGTCTTAATAATGATCCAAACCAAACAATTTACAAAGCGAATGCTCAAACAAACTTAATTAGTTTATCCTGGGAGGAACCGACGTGAAATATGTTCTGTAACTACGGGGAATGTATTGATTGGCCATTAAAATAATGGCTGCGAGTTTGAGCGATACGCTTCATCGTCTAAAGGGGCATTCTACAGTAAATAATGTATAACAGCCAATATAATTATACCTTCCCTGCACCGCGGTTCATTTGCAATCGAGAGTTAAAAAGGGTTGGAAGAGACAACTCGAGAGATCAACTTATATTGGTCATGTCACTATTTGTTTAAGATCGACTCGCCAGTTCGTATCGAAAATAAAGTGAAAAACGATCAAAAAGCGAAAACGAGTAATTTCCGGCGCTGTATTGTTCTCGGCCTACGTCCGTCGAGGTAATCGAAATTAAGTGATCCATTACAAGATACCCTGTAAACTTGAACAAACGACAACATTATTTATGGAATCGATTTTTATGCATCGTTAAGCAATATCATTTTTGCGTTTCCATATGTATTTTCGTAATTTGGTTATTTGATATCCCCATGGTGTAATATTTATTCGATTTTGAACTCTCTGCAATTTGTAATAAGAATTTCAAAGGTGAATTAGTTAACTTGTAAGGAAAGTAAGACCTTTTCATTTTCTTCATGTTAATTGCTTTCAATTAATATTTGCTCTATACTTGTTTTTTGTCTATTAAATTTGTTTTAGTAACATTTTGTGTTGAAGTTTTGAAAACAAAATTTTCTGATATAAAAAGCAAAACTTTAGTACACTAAGAAAATAACTCTTTTAAGCATTCATGAATACCATTATGTCCAAAATTAGATTTGGCTCACAAACAACGAAAAAAGCAAGCTACTTATTTATGAATATGCTTTTTCATATGACTAATTCTATTATGTTGGCTAGGCTTGTATTATAATATTATATTTCACAAGTAAATGTTCTATGTTATGTTCTAAATATGTTATACCTATTATATGCGGTTTCTTTCCTGGAAATGGGGTTTTCATGATATGCTCGAGGTAAAGCTAAAAGAGTCAATAAAGTATATTGCTTAAATTACTTTTCTTGAAATATCTTGTAAAGTTTGAACATGCGCGCGCACATCATTACAAGAAAACAAGTTCTATGTCCTTATCTTAGCCAAAACTTTTTCTATTTAATTGAACACTATAATTCATATAAATTTATCATACCATACCACATAAAATGGAAGTTTCAAATGATCGCTCTTAAAAAATACTAATGGATAAAATAAAACAATGACGTATAAAAAACAAGCCAACGAAATGCTATGTAGCCTAGCACAAGGAAAGCCTAATTGGTGGGTAATATTTGTAATTTTTATCACCATCAATATTATTCATCTGCTGCTGAGTACGATCATCGGCTCGTCGCATTCAGCTTCTTCTTGCCGTCTTGCTCAAATCGCGTCAATCTTGCAGGGAGAAGTCCCTTGCTACGTTTTAGTTTTTAATGGTATATTTCACCAATCAAAAAGAGCTTGCCATATGACAATCACACTATACGGTTACGATTACTTGACAGTTTTTTTTTTCGTAACTGATAATATTAATGCAAATAGAAACACTGAATTACTATGTAAGCTATATTCTTAGAGGAGTAGGCAATTGTAAGTCGTTGCCACTTATGTTGTATGGGTACTCGATTAAGAATCCCCAAGAATGGATTTGTTACTATGTTCTCACGATATATTATGAAACTTAGAAGAGGAAAAAAATTCTTTATGAAGCAAAATTCGGAAGACTGGTAATGCTGTAGTCAATCACAAATATTCATTTAATGTTTATGTAACTAAAATTCATATTTACAAAATCGTCATGGTAGGGTAAATTTATAGTTACGAAACCTGCTTCCCGCTGGCAGATATTACTCGTCTTTTAATAATTCATTCGGCATAAAATGATAATCTACACCTGTTGAATACAAACCGAAATGTATTCTCATAGCGTGTGGTCGTGGAGAATTGGAATACAATGGAGAGTGACGAAATTAGGTGACACTACAGAAAGATGAGTATAATAACTTGAATATGACGAGTTCATTATTTTGTGTCGGCATTTGTATAATGGCTTCATCATGTAGTCTTATTCTTCATCAACTTGATGGCTTCGTGGTAAGATTCTTGCATATGTTACGACGAATGTTAAGGAATCCGAATCTCTGGGTATGTATTATCGAAGTTATATTACCGTATTATTATCGAAGTTACATTACCGTTAGTACTAGAAATAAATGAACACTAGAATTAACGGCGAGGACTAACATCATAATGGAATGTATAACCCAAGGAGTTTTCTATTAATTTCGCAAAAGCCTGTGAAGTCTACTACTTGGGAACACTTGTTAGAAGTGGCAAGCGTGGTGGTATTATGTACCCTCCTAGTTCTGATAAAAAACAGTGACCAGCAGTGGGACAGTGATTGATGATTATACTTTTTATTCGATGTAGATCGGAAATCGAACCCATTTCGACCATTTTACAAGAGTCAAACATAACAATTATCGGATATCCAACCTGTACCCACCAAAATGAGAGAAATCCGCTTTGATGATCATTGTGCCATGCTCTGATACTGGCTGTAACCAATCTTCATTCACGACTTTGAAGTCGCTTAGAATTAGTCGGGGCGAATTTCTTATTAACTCATTGATTTATCGTCGACAAGTTTTGAGGTATAACCCGTATGGACGCACTTAATCTTGATTTAAGAGACGTAAACGGCTTGTCGCTGCCCAGATACGGTTTTAAAATATTTACGATTTACATGTGAGGTCTATCGTTCCGGACTTAGTAAGTATTAAGCGTTACTTAAAATAGTTTCACACCTCTGTCTACGTATGTATATGCGAACGCGACTGATTTATAGATGCTTTGAATTTCTCCGAGAGAATTATCGTCAACGTTAACAATAAAAGAAAATTAAACGAAAAAACATTTTTATACAATACAAAAACTGTTTTTGGCTAGTAAAAGAAATCGATTTCCGCCTTTTAAACGAGTTTCGGAATTCCACCTTTGATATCGAAGTTATGTACGTATAAAAATAGATAATTTGGTGGTAATAAAATGGCAGGAGAACAGTTCAACCCTAAAGGTATCACCGTGGTACAGTCATAATCCGCCTTAAAGCAGTTCAGTTTCCGGTGGAGAGATGCGGCCGCCTGCTACACTGATCCAAGTTAATAAAAATTCTAAAATATTCAACCCCTTTATATAAAAAAAAATGTTAGCCCAAACCTAATATTGAAACTTAATAAGACGAGTAACTTCCCATAACTCGGAACTTGAACGTTTCTTGATTAATAAAGCGGATTTCTTTAGAATGGGTGAAGATATTTTAATTAGGCCGAAAATACTTCAATAAAACCACGGGCCAAGGAACCAAAGTTGTAAATTAGGGATGGTTCGGGTTTTGATAACTATCTGTAGTTTTTCTAAGAATTTATCGTTTGACGCGACCGTGGAGTCGTTGCTACCGTTTTTACACATCCGCCAATAAAAGTGATTGACATTAATTTTGTTGACTCAGTGACAGCAAAGACGTAGAGTTGTGGTGCAGTTGTTTGGTATCATTGTTAAACTGAAGCGTGGTATAATTATCATTTTTGTTACGATTCTGGCGCAATGGTATCCTTTCTGAAAATAAGTTTATTTTGAGTTTAATTTAATGTTGGTATTTCGGAATATAATTGGAAAGGAGTGAAGAACTATAAAACTAAGGCATGAAATTCCAGCACTTACCTCAACTAGTAGACTATTCGTTATTATGCATACCACATAAAATATATATAGAAGTTTAGATTTCCTTTAGTGGTGCTACATTAAATCCCATAAAATTTTAGAATTGTCTGTCTTTCATAGTAATAGACAATCATATAGATTTTTGTATTAACATTTTTATAAGACCGCTGAACCTCGGGGAAATCTGTAAGCCATCAATCATAAGACGACACGATTACTAAATTGATATTTTTCAAGCACGTGTTGTCATACATATATGTATATGTTAATAAGTTATTTTCTTTGTACAGATTTGTAAGTGTTTACTTTTTAGTAGAATACACGTGGGGCCCATAATTCGGTCCGTCCGTACGTATTTATTATTTGTTTTTGAGAAGATATTTTACTTTAGTCTAAGTAAAAACATATATTTTAAAACTTATATACTTATAGTAATATGCTATAAATACAAAAAAGAAGTTTTGATTAATCATACGTAACTATATTCCTATGAAAGGTTTTACAGAAATTACTAAAATTAGAAAAAGAATAACACGCAATTTCTTAATTTGCAATACTTTGAAAAGATTCATAAGATATCAAGATCCTAATAAAATAATGTTGAAGACAATATAACGAAATTCACAGAGAGCTTATACCTTGAACCAAAACAAATCTCATTTGATCGGGCTAATGTGGTTTCAACATTTGTCTTAAATTACACACGCCGCATTCGTTCTAACGTTAAAGGACTGTAAAATGTGTTAGATAAAATAAAACTTTCAAATAGGACAGGGAAATTAAACCACGTTATTTAGCTGATGTAGCTGGCGTCTTGTAGTAATGATATCGAATCCCTGGCAATTACCTCGGATTTTTCAAAAGTAGTATTTTTTAAAATGTGGGATAACTATAGTTCGACCAGGGAGGTACCACAACCGCCCGCATAATCCGCCGTAAAACATTACTTGTGTTTTGTTTGGAGAAATATTTAATTTAAAAAAATTTCTAATATTTAATTGAATTGGATAAAATTGAGAATGGAACATTGGATGAATCACACGATTGTCTTTAAATACGTTGTGTGAAGACGCGAGACTAATAAAGTTCAAAGTAACATCAGGCAAGCACAATACATACAGCGAATACATTACGATGAAAGAAATCTTAACTAAGCACACGTGTAATCCATATTAAGTACATGTGGCGCCTAGCATCCTTAAAGACACGGCCGGAAACTTTGATCCTCACAATAAATCAAATGAAACATAAATGTGTTGAAATGCGTTTGATGATGTTTTGTATGGGCATAAGATTTATTGTACCTTCGTCCATAAAACAATAGGAATTCAAAAATCGTCTTTTAATTGCATTTTAGGCGTGAAAGGGCTCCATTTTTTCAATGAACTTGTGAGTTATACCTGTGGCTTAATGGTTTTTTTTGTCTAGACGGTGATTAAGACATTTATTGTGGAGAAAGAATTATTTAGGAAACATAGCTAGGTAACTCAAGGCCAGATGAGCGCTATGATATCTCCTGTATGTCTTAAGAGACGAATAAGGTGTCTTCCAGGAGCAATAAGAGTGTGTCGGCCCTTCTAACGCAGTGAAAATTTCGGAGTGAGGATACTAACATGCCTAGAAGCATGCAGGTTTCAAAGCTTAAAGGCATCCTCTTTTATCCCTTGGTTGTATGTTACTACCAATTAATTATTAATTTTTATGTCACTACTATATTATAACTGGTTCACATAAAATCTATCTTCCAGCTTTGACTATTTACTACTAACCTTTTCTAAGTATATTTTCGATGTACAAATGAACAGATAGTCTGACGAACCGACGAACCAACGAACTAAAGGCCAAACGAAAATATATAGTAACTAAATTATAAAGCTTCCTTATTTAGCCATTACATCTAAAAACATTTAGACGGTAATACTGTAGTAATATTAAACACGGCTCAAAATAACACTGTTTACTGGCACCTCAGTAATGCACTAATAAGGTAACAATGAGAACTGAAACTACCAAAGAGCCTACAAAAACCTCATAAACCATGCAATTAAGGGCAACATGGCGAGAACGAGGCACATTCGTTTTCACTTCATTAATAATAACGCTTGGGTTTTTAATAAAAGAGTCGCTAATTTATAAATACTTAATATCAACACAATGGTCGTAGATCACCGTAATTGGCTTAACGAGTGGGTAGGTACGGTTTATAGGTGAAATTGTAGTGTACATTAACACGCAAGCTTTTTGGTATTTCAGCAACGGTTATTCGTAATGAATAGTCGTAACCGAAACTGTATATTTGTTATGTTTTTGCCTCTAAAAACAGTGATTTTTATTATTTTGCCACTCTTCTAACAGATTGAATTTTGCCATCAGCAAAAGATGACTTTATTACCCTTAAGTTGAACAAGTAAGCCATCGTCTTCGCCGATCGAGACAATCGCGGTGTCCGGACGCGTTATTGATGGCAACGAGTACGCTATAAGCGACCAATTTGTAAAATTGTGACCGAAACCATATGTTTGTTATTTTTTTTCACTTAAAGCAGGAATTTAAATAATTTTGTTCCACTAGCATAAGGTGTGACTTATAATTTTTCAAAGAATGTCGTTAAAGTTCTTATAAGAATTTATAAATCTCTGATCTGATCGGTATCAGGATCATTACCAAAGATAATAGGTTTCCTTGGCCTGCACTGTTCATAATTATTTAGATTAAATGGTGATACAAAAGAAAAACACTTAAGGACTCGCTTTACTTTCGTGTCGAAATTCCAAAAATATGTTTGGTATTATAGAAAAGTCTAGAAAAATACTGTCAATACAGTAGTCAGTACAGAAAGTTAGAGACTTTAACATTAAATAACATGTATAAAAAATAATGATACACAGATGTATAATTCAATTAAAAATGACATGTATACAGATGTAAAAAAAAAGCAAAGATATAATAAAACGTATTTTACAAGCTTTTAACTTGCGATGTATGTATGTTTATCCGAGTGGAATCTTACAACTGAATTTTCGATCAGACATATTTAACCGATTGAGCTGACATTTGGTATAAACGCCTAGTTTGGATGACAAAGTATGCTGACATAGGATGAATGATGAATTAAGGGTGGTAGAGCCATTAGATCTCGCCCGGGGCGGTACCACCGCCACCCTCATAACCCGCCGTAAAGCAACATGTTCTT
>DWON01008736.1:0-11903 GCA_018251015.1 Phocides pigmalion okeechobee | reverse complement strand
TGTCATATCTCCTACACTTTTACAATATACAGTCCGCTATATCGAAGAGTGCGAGGCCTTGAGTACCGCACAAATGTTGTTAAACACGTATGTACATATATGTAATATATCTAATCGTAATAATGTTGTTATGATAGTAATCTTTCACGTAAATACATTCTTATAAAGAAGTCAAGAGTGTTAATTATATATATGTATATATGTATATACAAATTGTTAGCCAAAAACAGATTTGTTTTAAAATAGGTACATGTCCTTGCTAAATAGTAATGAGTAGCGAGCATCGCCCACTTTGCACTTCGATTTGAACTCTTGCCAAATATGAACAGTGTCGCGCTGATTTTTACTCGTATTCAGACAATTTACACGAATTCCAGAGCGTAACTTTGGGAGATTTTCGTTATATATTCAAAGCGCGAGTAAAATTAGGTTTGTTTACGTTTACTTAGCTTCGAATCGGTATTATTGTTGGCAGGGAAAAAATGTTGGCGCTATAGTCTTTGATTTATAGAGTTTGTAAAGGAAAATAAACAAAAGTTCATTAAATCGATGAAGATAATTTTATTGGACGTAGTCGTTGGGTTATTTTGATTCGCTTCAGGTGTAGGCCGGTGACTTCCGGTGACCTCGCACGATGGCAAGGTTACCCTTGCCTAAGGTAACAGTAATTTTCAGAAGCCAAATCTGGACACGATAATAATTAGATGATACACGCTTATTACCTAATGAAGGCAGCCATCCAAAATATAGTATCATTGCCTTTCTTGGAATTTCTCATTATTTTGTGCCTACTTATTAAGATGAGATGTAGCCTTTTGAAGCGAGTTTATAGGACGAAGGCGTTCAATTTGTTACATTTCAATATTTACGAATAGTTTAACAGATTCTTGATAACGGGTATGTTGTGTGTAAATAAATAAATTGAAATAGATATGTAATTCGGACTATTCATGTAAAACTTGAATTTATGGTAACCCTGTTTTAACACTCCCACATTTTCTATACATATACAGGGGAATTATACACAATACTACTTTCGCTGATTCAGTGAATATATATCGTTAAAGGTTATCGCAATCAAGTTCAATAAACAACAAAGAAATGGCTTAGTTCGGACTTCAAAAGATTAATGCAAATATTGGTATCAGCATACATAATAGGATTAATATTTATGATGATGATAGGATAATTTCAAAAATTTGTAACGTTTACATAGTGAACATAGCATTTCTCTTAAAGCTTTTCAAATGAGGCCAGAATTAAATGTAGGTAGATAGTAGGTAGTTATTTTTTAGATTAAAGTGAAAATAGGAATTGGTCATCTGAATAATAGGAACAGGTGATAGAACTATAGTTCGACCGCGGGGGAACCATCCACCGTGAATATGAACCTACGAACTATCTACATCGCCTACACTTAGAAGCGAAGCGACAATCCTTCATGTCCTCAAGTAGAAATGTATTTATTTACGTAGAACCATCTACCGTGATTATAAACCTTCCTACCTACGAACTATCTACATCGCCTACACTTAGAAGCGAAGCGACCATTCTTCATGTACTCAGGTAGAAATGTAAACGTATGACCTTAAATAATAAACCCTATTTGAGTTTTGACGTTGATGTCCATGAGCTGCAGAGACTATTTAACATCCGGTGACCTGTATGTTATGTTGCTATTCTTGTAACATAAGAAAGGAAAAATATACGTATTCCCAAGAATATGTTTAGAAAATTGATCAAAAGATCATTAAAGCCACGTGTGCCAGTGTCTCGGGCAAAGGCTATAAACATAATATGATATGCTACGCTCTCTTTGAACTCTTTATCAAGTGTTATTAACATGATCTTTGATGAATATCTAAAAATATACTACTTATACCCATATATTTGTGGAATATTGATCACAAACATCTAATAAACGAGCATCTTACTTTACATACTTTTGAAATCGAATGTATATCATATGTCGGTTAATAACACTTTATTTTTAAAGTGGTGTTATGTAAAACGTTGATACAACTGTTATTATCAAAGTAACTATTTTCATTTCACCCTAGAATTTAGTGACATTTTTACTTTTGAGTCGATACTTTTCTTTATTTGTGCCTCATCATCAACCTAGTTCCACTGGAGACAGGTCTCCTCTCACAATGAAGATTAATCCACAGTCCAACACGCTGGTTAATGAACTTTGGTAGATTGTACACACGATTGGGATTGTTTGTGGAGAACTCCCAGCTATTACCGTTTCCTCACGCCATTTTCTATTTTTGTTGAAGTAAGATGTATATACGTTTCTAATAAACAAATAAGAGAATCAAGCCAGGAGCAAGAGTCTAGAATCTTAGCAATAATTATCACAGCTTATCAATACCAGTTATTCTTATCCATTCTTATGAACACACATTCTATAAAAACACGGGTCAGTCAACGTTTAATAAGTTAAAGCTATCGTCACTAGAGCTTTTAGCTTTGACGATTAGTTAAAAAACGATTCGTCCATTGTAGGTGCTAAAATAGCTTTGTTCTACAGCAGTTACTTACAACTACGTCATACTTATAATGTCACAGAATATTCATTGTCTGGAATTGGTATTCGAAAAATTAATTATAGGTTTTGTATATGTACATTATTGACGTCATTATGAACCATATTTTAAGAAATAGCCCATAGAAATATATATCTGAACAGCATAACGCCAAAAAAATGGTATCAGCATGTATTTTTCTGTGACATAGCTATCATGAAAAACTAAGAGTTACATTTAACATTAATTCAGCGAAAGTAATGTGGAATTGATGTACAAAAAAAAAAATTAGTTTCTGAAGTAATTAAAAATACGTGGTACCTAACTGTAAGATATTATGCGTTATGCATTTTATACAAAACCGAGCGAGATAAATTTTGGAATTTACCGTGGCCCGAAAAAGATCGCGTAGAAGAGTAAATTACGGCGACATGTAATGTCTTTCAAATAGAGTACAAAATAACGGTCGGTCGTAAGTATTGCATAAACATGCATAACGTTAATTTAGGAACAATCCATGTTCGGCGAAGGTTCGCGCCGCATGTGTAAGTTAGTATACGTAGGTACCTAACCCACGCCACGGGTGTAAAGCCACGTTGCGTTATGCTAATCAGTCAACCTATCTCATCAGATTGTACACCCTCCATCTACATGCGCAACGTCCACAAGTATAGACTATTATTACTCGATAAAAAAATTGATTGAGGATGTGTATTTATGTAGCCTTTTGATTATGATGATACTTCGTTTTGCTTTTTAGTACTTATTTATTGGTCGTGTATGCTTAATCCTTATCCATAATCTCGACCTCATTTTCTTTTAATAACTTTTAATATAAGTATTATGAGTGTGTTATGAACACAATAAAAGGTGTCTAGCTTTGGCAACCATGTCAGCAGCTAGTTATTACCTATCTTCTTCAGTGTATTAAGTATTTATTCGTAATAAAATTGATACACGCCTATACGACTTTATTTGTGTAAACCAAGATTACATAACAAATAAACCGGTAAAATAATACCATAAAACTGTAATACAAGCGTCAAATTAATTACATGTTGTAATTGTAATTATTGTTGTAACAGTATAATTAGTAAGGCAGATTTCTTTACAATTAAACATATCTTCGTATAAAAGCTGTGACAATTTAGCCACGAGCTTTAAGCGCAGGTTGCTTTTTATGTTAGGTTTGTAATAAAAAATAATTTGTATGCGCTCTCTACGTATATTTATATTTTCCGAAAGTCCGACTGGCATAAAAAAATAACTGAGAGCTAATGTAGCTGAGGTAAGCGAAGGGAGGGTGAACCGCTGACGTCATGATTTTAATGACTTCCTCGCTACCGCGTTAATTAAGATTTAACGACGTCAGCCCTTTCGTTGATTGTCACATTAAAGTTACCTATACGGTGTACATGACGCGCTATGTACACGTGAAGTAGACGGGCATAGAATAGCGTTGCAAAGCAGAGACTTGTTGTGTATACTTCAATATTGTATTAACTGATTTAAAATTAAGTGGAGTCCAACACGCTTCGTAATCATTAACCCAATAATGATCTGCCGCTGGGCGCGAATCTCTTCCCAATGAAAAAGCATAGGCAATAGTCCACTGCGTCAGTGAAGTGTGCATTGGTAGACTGCACACATTTTTGAGATTTGTATGGAGAATCCTGAGGTGAGAAGGTTTTCTTATGGTGTTTTCGTTCACTGTAAAATTTATTTAAAACATGCAAAAGGTTTGTGGCAGGGATACGAACCCCAGACCCTCGTTCAAGATCAAGAAGACCGCTTGACTATCCCTTCTAATACTTGGCTATCTATCTTATTTGGAACAAAACATAAAAATTTACAAATAATATAACATTTAGCAATTGATATACTCTCTAGGTGCCTATCTTCTTTCTCGAAATATGAACATGTGATGGACAAATTGGTCAAGATAAGAGAAGAGAGGCTTTCTCGTAATTTAGTTGGTGGTAGTATTCACGAAAGAAAAAATACATATATAATTTTATTTTTAGTATGTATGTATATGTTTTATAAAAATGTCATACTTGCTTATATATAATACTTTTTATTCTATTTTATTTATTGTTAATCATGTTATACCTATACAGACTAATGGAGGTCGATGAATATAGAACCTAGTGATAGAAAATGGCGACTAGATGACAAAGGAAATAGAAATATTTAAGTATATTTCAAGAACTTATTTAACTTCTGATCTCTGACTTTTAGACATGTAGAGACATAATTTTATCAATGCTATTAAATAACTAGCTGCATGAGTAAATCTTTAAGCTCGCATTGAAGCAACATATTCAAGTATATTTTGAGTTTTTTTTTGTTACATTTAACGTAAATTGTGTTTATATTATTTTATAAACCACTTTCAAGTCTTTTTAAAACACAATACTTACATGTTTTTTATTATTATTTTACTACTGGGTGCTACACATTTGTGTATGGTTCAGCGTTCACTTGACCACTACGTCACTTACTGGATCGATTCCTGCACTTATATGATTAATTTGCAATGTTTTGGATTTAGAAATATTTCTTACCTACTTGTCTTGCTCTTTTTTTTGGGATCCACGTCACAAGGGTCTTTAGAGTGGGTCTATGAATGTGAAATGGATTTTCACCTACTTCCAAGAGTATCTTATCAATTTATCTTCTAATCGTAAAAGCGTACGAAGTCGCGTATTGTTTGTTTTTTTTTAATAAACGTCATTCCAACTACACTGCGCTTGAGTGTGTGATAAACACGTTCTAGTCTATAGTCTAGTATATAGTCTAGTATTACCTCAAACGATTAGTAATAAGATGAACTATCTGTCATATACAGGGAATGGTCTAATAGATGAGAACGAGTTCATGCAATGGGTCACGAAGATACAAGCGATACAGGGGTTAGACGTGAGCACGAGTGGAGGTGACTCTGAGGAGGAAATAACGAGAGACCTCCTTGCTGCTTTCAAGTAAGTGTATTTATCATCTTATCAATCCATCAATATTCCACTATTAGATTCGGGATTTTTTTCAAAACGGATATGGTAAGGAGATTATCCACTAGTAAGTGCGAGTATACCTTTGAGAGCCTTGTGGAGAACTCTAGGTATACAGGGCCGTTAACTAAGTTTTCTGTTGTTGTTGAACCATGAGATAATTAATTTGTAACACGCATAAAATTTCGAAATACCAGTGGTGTACCTATGCCAAAGATTGAAATTCTGGCCTACTCCGTGGGAGAGGGTGGAATATTACCACTCGGATTGTACTGCTTTAGTGCGTTGCTATACTTGTCACGAGTATATTATTAAATTACAATATTAGAATTTTCCCTATTCTCTTAGAATAAAGATAAAAGGATAGGAGGATAGTTTAGTTTATAATATACCTAATATTAATTATGTTTGTATAAGTATTCCCTACATGATTTATCTACCATTTAGGGACTTCTCGTTATGTTATCTAAAAAACATGATTTTGTTAGTCGTAGTAAGACGTTAAAACGGTAGCCAATCCCATATCTGGCGTGAAGCAATTCTTGCGCTTTGATGGAATAGTATGATTGCTGACTCTTTTACGTATGAGAGGTCCATTTTGGCTTTTATGAGCAGTAACGCATCTGTGATGAACTTCAAGTGGGATATCTATTTCATTTAAAGTTCGTTGCAGATGTGCATGGATAAGAGTAAATACTTGCCATCAGTTGAACTGGGTGAATCAGGTGTTTACTACTATTTACACTTAATAAAAGTATATATGATTTTGTTAAACAGGGTGTTCGACAGAGACGACAATGGGTATATAACGCGCGATGAGCTGCGATCGGCCCTGGAAATGATTGGCGAGCCGGTTACGGACGCGCAGCTAAACCACGTGCTTGCCCTAGGTGATATTGACCACGACGGCCGTATCGACTATGAAGGTATGAAAAACGCAGGATATTCAATTTAACATTTGAACAATTGTAGTCCAGTTTGAATTGTTTTAATTTTTTTCTATTTCCTTATACGATAATAATTACGTAGTCAAAAAGATGTTGCTTGACCGATTCGAACGATTGAAATTAGAAATACTTGCCACACATCGAATAATTCGATGTTTCGATTCGATAAAGACTTTTATTAGTAGGGGCTGGTGTTAATGTTAAGTGACAACCGAAAAAAATAATGAACAAAATTTACGTTGGATTATGACGGAACATTCCTGATTTAATGTTGTTTTTTACAGTTATGGTATAAATAAACAAGAAAGTGATTAATAAAAATATTTTTGCTTAAACTATTACTTTCTTTCATTGCAGAATTTGTGAAAATGCTGTTGTAAGATACCTCACTGAACAAGAAAGACCTCACTAGCTGTAATGACGAGCGTGATGACATTGACATGTCACCAGAGAGGATGCAGAATGAGCGAGAACTATAAGACAAGAATGTTAGAGAATAATAATAAAATTATCGCATTAGGTTAATGTTATAGATTTTGTAAAGGTTAATATAACCGTGTACCTAAACTACTTCTATTATCATGTGGTTAAAATCCTACAAGCCATATCAATATACGTATTAATATTATTACTGCAATTTGAAAGGCAGAGGCAAAGAAATCAATTGACATCAAAAACCTATTGATAATCAGAATAAAAGTGAGAGTAGGACCTCACCACAATCTTTTAATTTATATAGCCCTCATAGTGATTTAAGAGAACGAATGATTGTGTTCCCTGCTTTAAGAAGGAAAATAATATTTTAATTTCATACCTATTGCTTCATCTCTTTTCAATTGTATTTGAAAATAATTAATTTCCAATGTAAGCTTAAAATAAATCTGTTTTAAGAGATTGTAAGGCCTTGGAGCCATATTGCCGCCTGAAAACTAGTCAGTTCTATTCAATAAAACATCTTTATGTTGTAAACATTGTCAAATATTGTTTAATTTATGAAGCCGTAATGTACAAACGTATGATTCTTTTTAAAATAAAATTTCAACAGTACAAAATAAAGCCGGCCGAAATATTGATAAAATTTAAAAGTAATATTATTTCTCTGTCATTTATTGAAACTGATACATGAAGACATTTAAGATGTATGTAAACTAATATATAACGTAGTAGACATAGGTATTGCTATAACTAAAATTTTATTGTAATTTTACGGTTGTGAATGATACATACATTTGTATTAGAATGTTGTACATATTACATTGCTTATATATTTATGTTTAACAACCAAATTCTAACACACGATGATAGAAATATGTAAATACATTGAAACGTTGTTAATGTTAAATTGTTTTGTGTTGCCTGGTCTGAGAAAACCGTTTCTGGTTGGTTAAATATATAGATTCACGTGAAACTATTAACCAGTATATCGACATAACACTTTTGAACCAATCAGAACATCGTTAATGCTACACTTGTAGTTATATTTCGATAAGGATATTAATGAACATGAACATGGTCACTTAGCTTTTGGAAAATGTAATTGATAGTGACAATATAAACATATTCATCCTATGTCGTATCCGTAAGTCAAGTATTAATTGATGAATATTGTGAAGATCAACTGAAAACAACACCTACGGGCCTTAGCAAACATGATTACTTTAGGTGACGTACGAAGACGGCGATTACGTTTAGGCGATTTTCTGCGTTTAATCGCGGTATTAAAAAGCATGATCATGTTTTAGCAAATTGCTACGTTCGGCTCGGTATCGACATCGTATTGGATGTATCTAAACGACTCTGTTACCAAGACGTGCGTTACACATATTCATAGTGTGAAGTATTCCTGCATCTAGATTCCAAGAAGTACATAAATCTTCGATCGCCGATACTGAAAGTAATATGTATGCTAATATCCGTAGTGGTGTTCAACCTGACAATGTTCGTTCAAAGTCTTGTTGGATTACAGTTTACATTTAAAATTGTATGTCAAATAAATTAATCGCCTTTGAAAGGCAAGTGATGTGAATGATACGTGATCAATAAAATGATTTTGTTATTTATTTAATTTCTAATTTAACCCGTCTTCCCAGTTTATGAATAACCAAAATATTTATTGTCGATTTGCTATAAAAAATTAATCTGCGCCAGACAAAAACTTGCCCAAAAAACTGCACGGCTTGGGTTCAGCGGTGGGATGCCAGTTGTTCATAACATGACCCTTTTGCTGCCAATTATGAGTTAGTTCTTTGAGCTCCATGTAACCCTGTTTGAAATTTATAAGTTATACTCCAGTAAGTACAATTCAAATGCATAAATCAAGAAATTCGATGACGATGTTTCTACAAACACGACTACGTAGAATAGGTACATAACAACATTCTCAACGCTAAGTACGCGAGCTCAATACTCCAAATGGTAAGAGCATGGTCTCGTAAAAAAAAGATTAATCAAAAAGAATTCCAAATGATACTTTTATAAATATATCTAAAATAAATATAGGTATATTGAGCTGAGAGCTGTTAAATAAGTAAGTTATTATACTAATGAACAGGAAAAACTCTACACAATATAGGTACTTAGTTGCATATATAATAATGGCAGAATGAAAACATAGGTGTAACAACATTGATGGATTTGCGAACACGAATGGCAAATGGGAAGAGAATTTCTGTTATTTTCTTAGCTTTCTTAATAAAATGTAGTATAAAGTAAGTTATTACTAGGTGTGTGTTTCCTTGCTATCTATATTAATCAGTCTTTTACGATGATATAGGATATATTTACTAGAAGGACAAATAAAATATGAACTATTATACCTTAATTACCAATGTATCTATAACCCGGATATCAGTTATACAAGCGTTTCTGTAAAAGTATTCTCTAAGCTTCCACCGACACGCCTGCTCGTCTTTTGGGATGTCGAAATATTTAACTACAAAAGGAAACAGTGATGTATTGGAATACCTAACGTTATCTTGATAAACTTTGACATCATTATCTATCCCATTAAACCATTATTGTGTACGAAATTACAGCATAAGTGCACTCCTAACTATGAGGAAACAAGGACAAAAAAAACTATAATAATTTACTTCATTTTATCACATAGCTAATTTAATTTTTAGTAGTTGTGATAGTCCTGTTTAGCAGAGCTTGTACTCTATACTCTCATATGTATGAGGGTGCCAGGAACGACAAAATATAGATAAACAGACTTCATAAATTACAGATTCATAGACGAAATAGGTAAAAATTATCGCTCGATAAGAATACCAGCTCAACGTGTATAGTTGGTGCCACTTTTAAAATTTACTGTATGTCTACTTTTCTTTTAAATATTATAAAAAGAAGTCCTCCGTCGCATCTTTCTGTCTGTCTGTTCGTGATAAACTCAAAAAGTATTACATAGATTTTCTCACAGATCTCAGCAACAGGTAGAGTGATTCCTGAGGAAGGTTTTGGTGTATAATAAATTGAGTTTTTTCTGTTAAATTAGACGAGAATTTAAATATAATAATTTAGTCGTCGTTCGAAATAGAAATTGGTAATAGTTAGCTTTTGCAAGTAGGTAAAGACTGGATGTATGTAGGAAAGAAAAATATTGTAAGTAAATATAAATTCCATTATCCCAGAGAAGCTGAGCCGGGTCGCTAGTTATATAATAAAGGGTTTACTTTTGGGAATCCTATTCTAATCTTCTTCCTTGTGAACTGCCGGCATCGATTTAAAACGTAGCAAAAATAAATACATAATTAACTTACTTATGTAAGGGATGTAACGATACACGGCTTTGTACAGCCCTATAACTCGTCTATGAGCTTCACAGTAATCTCTAGACAGTATAGGTTTTACCACCTTGCACGCAGCTCTCATAGTCTCTTGTCCAGCCATTTTCAAAAACACGTATGTGTACTAAGTAAATAAAGGAATTATTTCAATAAGTTTTACGCTGTATTAAATTGGGATTCATAAGAATAAATAATAATAATGGTTCAATACAACTAGTATATTATATAGTTATGTGACGTGAGTCGAAAATTCAAATTTGATGCATACAATTGTGACAGCTTTAAAATGAGTTTTCATATGTTGACTGGCCAAGTGTGGATATGTAGATATTACACGCAATTGAGAAACCTGTGGAAAAATTCCAGAAATATATATTTTTTCACGACATTTTCCTTCAACGTCGATGAAGTGATACATTATTTCAAATATGAATATAAGTTCGTAAAATCAGAGGTGTCCAGGGAGTCGAATCCCCTACCCACTGTGTAAGAGGCCAGTAATCGTAACGAACAGACTATCATTTATTTTATACAAGACAGACTTATGCTCGTACATTAATAATTTAATTGTAATCATAACTTACTAAGCGAATAAAATCTATATACAAGACTTAACGAATTTCTTTTTTTTTATTGTGAAAGAGTAAGAAACGGGCATGCAGGCCACCTGACGTTAAGTGGTCACTGCAGCCCATGGACAACCATGTCCAATCTCAAATAGAACAGAAGTTTTATTTTAGGATGGACGCGGACGCGTTCCTACTCTTGAGGACTAAAATGGTCGCCTCCAACAATGCGTATCCGGCAATCACACCTCCCCAACCAAAACACAATACATGAAGAACATATTGCTTTACGGCGGGTTATGAGGGTAACGGTGGTCCCGCCCCGGACGAATTCTAACGGCACTACAACCATTAAACTACTCACGTAGTGCTACTGTTCTCTATAACGGATACACAGAGGGTAATCGGTTTTAAAAATACTACACAAACTTAGTAATTGACACTAAATAAGACTACATAATGATTTTTCAAGGTCTATTTCAGAGTAATCTATACCATATAACAGTGATTTATTTTCTATGTACAAATTAAATTAAATGGACAAATTAATCTCCACCACTGAAGAACTTTGAAAGGAAGTCTTTGGGCTTTGGTTCTTCTGTGGGCTTGAAGTAAATCATGATATGGCCTTTTTGTTTCCACATTCTCACCGACTCCTTCAATTCCATTTGACCCTGAAAACGGAAATATAACTTCAATAAATAACAATAGTATTATCTGAATACAATACTAATTACTAACTTATAAAGTTAAAGAAAGCTTAAAGTCTAACCTAACTATACTAAATTGATGTTAATCTGCGGTTTGGTCTGTGAAACATAAGTTTTACCTGCCACTGTGTAGAAATAGGTAATTTAAAAAACATGGTTTAAAGAGACAGTATTTATAACTGTAATTACTTTTAGTCATTGCTCGGTTCCTAGATAATATAGCATGATATTGCTTCGATTATATTGTGGCGACCTTCACGTCGGGGTCACCAATATAGCGTGTGTGAGTGGATTGCTGATGCGATCGAGGTCTGTACAGGGAAGCGATAAGTTCAAACAATAGCGGAATA